>VUYV01000100.1:1157820-1357878 GCA_008711295.1 Anarhynchus alexandrinus | reverse complement strand
ACTGAGGAGTATATGTGGAAAGTAATACAGTGGGAGCTGAAGATTCAGAATATTTTTTCCGTGTTTTGACAAAAAGGAGGAGGAAAAGAAAAGTATTCAAAAGCCAGCATCTGAAAACTGTTATGAGATTATTCACAGTTAAGTGAAATGCAATTAAAAAAACAATATGACAGGGAATTTAGTTTTAAAGGAAGTTAAAAATAAATATGAAGATCACTGTTGGGTAAAGAGTCTTGCCAGGTACCTGAAAAAGAAACAGTGCTGATGGGATATTAACCTAGGGGAAAAGTGTTCACAAATGCGTGAAAAGAGAGCAATCGGCTCCTAAAACAGCAATTCATTGTCTGCCACTGAGAATATAGATGTTTGCCTGGAGATTACTATCAAAGACATGGGCATTACGCTATAAACAAAATGTGCAAGGGGGGATTTCTCTAGGATTTATTAGGTGTTAACCAAAGTATGCAGTTGGTATGTGAGGAGAGGGAAGCGTATCTGCAGCATACACGTGAGGTACAGTAGGATCCTGCTCACTGCTCTATTAAATAGTCACTTGCACTAGTTTCTGTGGCAAGGGAAAGCTTTCGCAAAGTACCTGCCTTAAATGCATGGAGCTTGGAGTACATTTATCAGAAGCAAACAGAGCAAAGAGCATACTGGTTTGGACACCAGTCCCCACATTGACTCCTTAGAGACCAAAAGCAACCTGGTGATGAACTAATTTTCTAGCATAAAACAGCATCAAATGTCATTTTTTTTCATTGTCCAGGAAGGAGTATGACCTAGGGAAGAACAAAATTCTTGACTCCCAACCTCCTACAGCTGTTACTAAGCTAACACTGTTGATTTATTCCTCCCTCAGGCCCACTCAGGCCCAGTATTGAAGTCACAGCGCAACGATATATTTCCGATTGATGCTGTACTGAGGCCTCAGTCTTAGCGGAGAGTACACAGTTTCTGATACTCCATTAATGCATTTACAGCAAACCAAGACAGGATTGCAGCTTTCAAAACTATTAAAACATGCACTCCTTGACATTGGCCAACATTCAGACTTGATATAATTCCTTGTAGTACCAAGCAGTGAATTAGTGCATGCTCACAAGAGCTGGAATGACCTCAAAGAGCCTAACAGGTCTTATTGTGGGGGACAGAAGACAACAACAACAAAAAAAATTCAAGCTACAAACAAAAAGAAAAAAAGATGCATCAAAGAGAATCAGGTTTCAGTGAAGACAGACTGCAGAAAGAACCAGTATGGCTAAATTTACACCTACAAGTGCATTCAGACAGGATTGTTGAGCTGCCTTAACGTCTAGCTGTTGCCAGAAGGGTTTCCCACCTGCAGAACCCACCCCAGCTCCTGGCCACCAATTCCCACCAGTTCAAGAACTCCTCTGGCTTCTCACTGAGCAGACGCAACTCACTAATTTGGCAGAGATTTAAACCAGCATGAAAATTTAATGTTTTCTGAGTTGAATCAACCCGCCAGAGGTGAGATGAGTGCTAGATCACTGGGGACTGCCCATCCAAGGTTGAGAAAGGACAGTGTGCAAAGCAGAGTGAAGGAAAGCAAATGAGACTGTGTCTCTCAGTGGGAATCAAACAACTATATCGGCTCAGCTGTATCGGCTTCATAGGTTTTTATAGCCAAACCCCAGTTCTCTACTGAATTTCCAGAAAGATATGCTTACATCAAAGTACTCCTGTTTTGAAATCAGAGATCTAACTATTGGTGGATTTTGTTGTGTTGGTTCACAGGTTTTCCATCATAGTAGAAAGGCTATTTGATACAGACAGATTCCTGCCTTCTTGGTATCCCTAGGAACACTGGCATATAGGCTCCAATCAGTTCATTCAGAAATACTGGTAACATGCACAAAATCAGTGGTTACCTAATATTTAAAACTCAGTTATAGTGTTCTCTTATGGTCCAGCTTCTCACTCTCTTACATTTACCTTTCAACTTTTGCTGTCATATCATGCCCCAACACCTACAGTTATTGCATGTTTAAAAAAAAAAAAAAGAAAAAAAAAGCAACCCAAAAACCAACTTTGCAGATATTTTTAAATCTTGCTTTTCCTTTTTCCACAATAATTAAAAAAAAGAGAGAATTAGACACAAAAAGAGGCGCATGGACTTCCAAGTCATCCAGGTTCCCACAGCCCAGTACCAATCTGTGACAGAGCCAACCTTTCTACACTTACTGTACACAGTATCTATAAGGTTGGCTATACATTAATCAGTTTGGCTTTTCTGACCAGCCTATGCCTATGTTAGACAGAATCTGTATTTTCTTCCTTATTGCTATTATCTACTGGTTTACATTCTAACCTGGACACAACGTCTAAAACAGTAGCTACAGTTGCAGTAATTCTCATTCAATAGCAGAGAAAAGGAATAGTGGGATTGTGAGAATTAAGGATTATTTTACTGCAAGACCTCCATCTGAAGGCACATGTATGTCATATGCAGCAGGAAGAGTCTCAAAAGCTACTATTGCTCTTGGTTCCTCAGGTGGCTTTCTCTCAGTTTGGGTAGCCTTGCACTGAGCCTCACAGATCCACATGCTGTTTGCACAGCCATTCACTCCAATATACTTGACTAATGAATCATGTGGGGAAAAAAAATAAAAATTTAAGCTGCTTGCAGTGGTAAAAGTCCCAGAAATTTCCAGTCCTTTCAGTAGATCCTTTCTGTTGATAAGCCTCAGTCCTCTCAGCCTTTTCAGCTTAGATCATCATTGATGGACAGCAATGCATTCCGTAGTACTCTTGGAAACAATTTCTGTAAGTAATTCCTCAAAGTATTGGTCATTGTCTAAAACAAAGGGCTCTTGGCTGAATTTACTAATTTGGAGAGTTCCAACATTGCCAGTTGTGTCAAAATATTGTAGGTTCTTTTACTTAAGACTCCAATACAAAAAACAAATACATGTACCTTTTTTTGATCTAGATGTCAGAGAAAAGAATTCCTCACTATGTACACAATCTTGACACTGTGTTTAAAAATAAAGTTGTTAATTAAAGTTGGTATTCAGAATTTCCTGTCAGTGGCTGTTGAGCACTGATTTCACTCATGACACTGACAGTTTGAGGGCCTGAACCTGAGAGGAGGGAAATCAGTTTGCATCCTGCTGTATGTAGACTTTGTTAGAAATGTATACACATCCTAATCCATTTAAAAAAAAAAAAGACTTCAAAGTTCTACCTCAAGAAGAAAATTACTCATGGGCTTGCAGGATAAGAACTACAAATCTTGATGCAATCCTAGATGAATTTAGCAAAATTCTTTCCATGGCTTTAGATGTGCTTTGGATAGGCACCAAAATCAGCTGAAATAGGTGACAGTGCAAAGACCCTTCTACAAATATTTCAGCATATAAATTATTCACTTAAGAATTTGCAGGGGGTTTTTTTTGTTTCAATTTTTCACAGGTATTTGTGCAGCCAAATTCTACTGGCATGAATTATCAAATGCTAAAAAGAAATAACTTTGAAATTACCTTGCTTAAGCATTGGAGCTGAAAATTGTAAGATGTAGTATCCATTAGTATTTACTGTAGAGAAACAACACGAGGTAGCAGAGATGGCAAAGAGCATATCTGATACTAAAATTCTGTTTTTGTGCTTTTAAACACAAGCCTTTATCAAACTGCCACTATCCCCTGCCTGTCCCTTCCTATCATTTCCTCATCCTTCAAAATGCCACCGATTCCTTTATAAAAATTTATAACCAGTTACTATTTCCTATGAATCTGACACCATGTCCTTGTGGTCAACATAAGACAAACTGTCAGCAGGTCAGCACTTTACATGTGCATATACACTCTTTGCCAAGTAAAGGGAGGATTAAAAGAGTCTACTACCCTGTGAGAGAGGCCAGCACCTAAGAAGCCAAGCCCGCTCCTTGACCTCATGCAAAGAAATAAATGTCAATTATTTAGATGTGGATGACAGAACGGTACCTTTGACTGTTCCTTTCTGTCCCTCATGAAGGCTGCACAAGCCACAGTACCTGTATATTTATTCTGACTGCGGAATATAAGCCAAGCAGCAAAATAAAGCACACATTTCTTCTCACATTGCACACATACACACGCCAGGATCCGCACTGCTTTCAGTGCAATGCTGTGAAGCCACACATTTCAAAACAGTCACCCAAGTTTCGGTAAGATACAACTCATACCTGCCCTTGGGGGGCATGCGATGTCAGTGTTCTTCCTGAAAAAGCAGTATCAATATCTTGTCTATTTGGAGTTCTCCACATCCTTGCAAGGTCAGGGCAGGACGGTGGATTGGGCCATTCCACGTGGCTCACACACTGTACGGTCTTACCTATTTGTGCTAAAACGTTGCTGCTGCGGGTCCAAATGCTGAACTTGAGGTGTGCTCAAGTGCACAGTCAAAATACAGTGGTGGCCCATACAGCCTGACTTCTGGGGAATAAAGCTACAGTATCACTTTGAAACAGAACGTTTTATAGAAATAGAAACTGAGGCACAAAAGCACCAATGATTTTAAGTGTGTTGGTTTTTTTGCATAAGGAGCTTCACATAGACTCCAGTGCTCTNTAAAAAAATCACAACGAGCCCAAACCCCTAAAAAAAAAAAAAAAAACAACACACCCCCCCCCCCCCCCCACCCACTATCTCTTTACAGAATTAGTTTCTCCTTCAGTTGCAAACCAAAGCAGATCAATCCCTAAATATTTAGATTGTAGACAGATATTCAGTTGTGACTGAAACTGGAAGACACTCATGAGCATTTTGTAACTTACGTCCTGGGCTTTCAAAATACTTCATCTTCCAGTGAACTTATCCTTCACAGTTGAAACTATGCTGCAACTTAGTACACCTTTGCATCTTTGACAAGTTATCTGTTTGTAGACCTCACCTGAGCCTAATATATACATGAACTTTAGGCTTACATTGCTCATGAAAGCCTACAAAGACTTTTTCATCAGAGCTTGCTCCCTCAGCTACAGCTCACTACAGCTTTAGTTCCCATTACTTTTTCATGAGATTTCGTACTTAACATTATGTAGATTGAATGATGTTTCTCCATTAAAAGTATTTGAAAATATATATTTAACAGGACCCCCTGTTCCTGCCTTATTGCATCATATCAATCAGGAGAAGAGTAAAGGTCTCGAAGAATATTTCCTGTGCATTTTTAAATTAGTTGGGAAGGTGTTATTTTATTTTGTTGCCACTGTACATCTCCACTGATTGAAGGCTCTCTGTCTCTCTGCCTCCAATTATGTCATTTGTGTTCCGAGATAATACTTTGATAGAATAAAACCATGTAACTGGAAAGCAAGATCCAGGGAACAGCAGGATCTCTAATTGCTGTTACTCTGGTTAAAAAAAAAAAAAAAAAGAGGAGAGGAGTCTAGCCTTCCCTCTCTGATTAAGGGAAAATGCTCTAATTAACAAATACATTAATTAAAGAAATGCCTGGTCTTTCTAGGACAGATTGTGGTTTTGCCTGTGCATTAGGCAACGGAGTGAGGTTTCATGCAGTTTATAGCTGGGAGGTACTATTAGATCACCTAACGCTGACAAACTGTATTTGTTAGGTAAGCTTTACGATATATGTAGGTCAAAGTTAGACTAAAGTATTTTTGTCCTCAGCACTTGAAATAGTTTCAGGCCAAAATCAGAGAGCAGGGTAACTGAGGACCTTGCAGTGTTGAGGAAGTGATGAAATGAGATAGGCTCACATAGCTTAGGCAACTGAACCATGACATATTTTGAAGCAGTGGGTGAAAAGGCACTTGTCCATATGACTAGGAGAAGGGGAAGCAGGTACTAGGGGAAAATGAAGGATGGATGATCCCAAATCTGCCAGTTGGCATGATCTTGACCAAAGAGCACTCTGGGAACACCACTGGCTGCTGGTCCCTTTCTAGTACCTGCCCACATCTGGCCTCTGCTGCTGGACAAACCATTCACCCCCAGGAGACCCAGGTAAGTGACAGCCATGTATCCTTTCATTTTGATCTGAGGAACACTTCCAGAGAGTCCAAAAGCAACCTTATAACTTACAACTGATAAATGTTTTCACTTCTTGATATTAAAGAAGTACAAGAGTTTCAAAGCAGACCTTGACAAATAAGAGAGTAAACAGCTGATTGCATTAGAAGTGGGGAAGCTTATACAGGAGGCAATACTGAAATAAAGAACCTGGTCCAGAATTAAAATAATTAGAAAATCATTCCAGTTATATAAATTATTCTGACGTACAACAGTACAAGCCAAGTACAAGAATAGCCATCTGAGTCACCTTCTATTAATTATTTTCACTTCAGATATTTTTGTACGTAGATATTTATAAATTTAAAATATAAACAAAAAATTTCATGTTTTCCTTAAAGAGTATTTTTTCATCTACTCCTCAAGAGGAAACCCTTTCTAAGGGGCTAGAAAGCTGATACTTAAGAAACAATGGGGAAAGAATAAACACATGCAGGATGGGGATGGGGTGGAGCAACCCTTTATATATTTAACTGATCTCTCCCTTTTGTGTTTTTTTTTTTTTTTGCAATGATATCTGCTAGGCAGAGACAAGTCCTGTTATCTCCATTAACATCAAATTAAGTAACTAAAAAAAGGACTTCTGAATTGAGAAAGTGATGTCATATCTGGAAGCGCTGCTTTTGTTGACAATTGCTGGGAGAGGCAGTATTCAGGGTGAGCCATAGACAGTGGTTTGGAACCAGATCAAATGGGCAAGCATTCTGTTAGAGCCTGTGAACACTCTTGTTCTGCTTTATCTTTTACTCTAATCTCAGGAAGCAAGTAGCTCCTTCAAAACCACTGAAGGGCTACCCTCCGTGTTCAGGTCATCTCTACAAGGCAACTGTCCCTTCCAGGTCCACATTCTGTTTTGCTGCTTTCAACATAGCTCTAACTACTCCATTATTATGCTCAAAGGTGAAACACAGGCAATTTTGGTAAGTCATTTCTACACTTAAAACTTCAGCATGTGGGCGCTATTTCAGCAACGTATTTTTAAACAACTGGAAGTCAAGGAATCCTCAGACACTTGGTTATTTCTTCATTTATTTTTACCAGAACATGCATACTATGAAGCCCTACGCAAAACAAAACAAGATCCAACGATAGTCAAAGTGTCATTAAAACTCTTAATTCCCTTTGTTTCAATTCAGAAATACAAGGGAACAAGTTCCCTCAGAAGTTTGACAGTCTTCAATTTATGATAAACTTTCTTACAGTTTTTCTCTGTCTCAGTCTTTCATTCCCACTGTCCCCTATCCCCTTCAAAAAATGTAGGGAACAGAGGGCCATGGCTAGATTCCAGCATCAGGAGCTGGTGTCACATCTGTTCAAGACAACTGAGGTTTTTCAAGTCTAGGAAGTGTCTGAAGAATTAAAACGGACTTACACTTTTTAAAAGTGATGATTTTTACATAGTGCTATTTACAATGAAAGACAATCTTAGCCTAATGCAACACTAGAAAAATTTGCCAGATGAGCCAACTTTGCACCAAAGATACTTTTTTTATGTATACACACACACTCCTACATATTTGACTGTATCTGTGTGTGTGTGTGTATATTCTATGTGCATACCATTCTTGTCAAGGCACCACTTGTATACTATGAAGCCACCTAAAGCTGCAAGCATCCCTTCCAAGTGCGTACTGCCAGAGGTCCAACATCTCATCAGTGGCCATCCTGCTTCCGAGAGCCTAATCCAGGTACCCCTGCTGCCCACCACTGTATTGAGCAACACGTTCTGGGAACCAGGAGTGCCCCAAGAGTCTGGTTCATTTGGGGGAGTGCCAACAGCTTTCACTTTAACAATCCATCTGAGTTGGGTGGGGGTCTAGTACTTCTCTCTAGACTAATTAATGATGCTTTTGAGACAGCCCAGTGGCTTTCTTTGTAGATGATGAAAAGGTTTTCAGGTAATGTCAGGGTGGTGGGGGTTTTTTTATTTTTTTTTTTCATTTGGCAGAGAAGTTGATTTTTGGCCCATTATTTTTTGCTATTTTAAAGAGTTGAAGCACCTGGTCATAATTAAATACATCGATTTTTCCACCAGGCTGACAGCATAGATTACACCAGTGACTTGATAGCTCAAGCGATCTGAATGAAATCATCATAAGCAGTCCTGAGTAGCAATATGAACTTCCACCACAGACAATAAAGAACAGTATTTTTCTAGTGGTAATAGGTAGCAGTGATACTGTCTTCAGCTTCCTGTATTTGGACTTCGTAGTCTCCATTTGGCTTCCAAAACAAATAAATAAAAATTTATGAGTAAAATGAAGCTATGTTTTACACTACAAAGCCCTCCATTTTAAAAGGAAACAAAAGAAAAAAATTATGAAATAGTTCAGCAGAATTATTCAGCTGAATTATCTTTATTTCCTCTCCTTCACTTTTAAAATTCTATGAATACCGAAAAAAACTAAAGTGAGTTTTCAAAACCAGTATCACCATCAGCCATTCTAAGAGTGACAGCTGCATTGTTCTTACACCTCTAGGTGAGAAAGACAGACAAGCTAATTGCCTTTGAAGTTGCAGACTTTTTTTGGTACTGGATCTCATTATTATTTGCTTCCATGACTGATTTTTTCATCAAGTTTTGAGGCTGTATACCTCATAATATAAACAANTTTTCTCGAGTTTTGAGGCTGTATACCTCATAATACAAACAAATTTATTCAAAACACACCTGCCTACCAGGACCTTTTTCTTAAGGCTCACAACAGACAACCATAGAGAGACCCCGACTTTTTATTCATGATTCATACTATTAAGCTGACCACTGTGACAAAGAAGTTTGTTTTCCAATTGGATCTAGTATTTAAAAGCAACAAGACTGATAAGACCTCACCTCTGTTACTATCTTTGCTTCATACTAGTTTATAACTTTAGACACATACTTTTTTTTCATGTGCAATGGGAAACTGCAGAAATTAAGGGGAATATTTACACTATGCAAAGATAAGATATAAACTGATCTCTCCAGGACTATAGTCTCTGCTTCCTTCTGCCTCAGTTTTGCAATCTGTAAAATGTGCAAATGGTATTTATCTAACAGCAGGGTTTGAATGATTAGTACCTTAGAGTTCGGGACTTGGGAAAAAGCACTACAGAAGTACAATATATATTTTCCCTTAATTCTGAGTGATACAAGCAACATGACTTGAGATAATTATTTTTATGAAACATGTTATAGGTTAACATATAATTACTTATACTGTTGGCCTCTTAATGGGTTTTACAGTCTGGTTAAAGAATACCAGGGACCAAACATCCAACTTATTTTGCACTGAACTGAAAAAATCAGGGGCGTATGCAAAGTGAAGAAACCCAAACAAACAAGGATTTCAGATCTAACAAAGCAGCTTTATATTATTTCAAAATAAAAAAAAAATTGTTTCAGGTGGAATAAAGCATTTTGCTCAACTGAAAATGAAGTGTTTTGTTTAATGTCAGGTTAGTTAATGCTTTTTTTAGCCTCCTTTTTAATTTGGGTCACACTTGAAATGAAAAGTACAGCTGTGTAAAAAAAGTTGAAATGCGTCATTTAAAAACTGTCAAAGCAATATTTCTACATTTTTGTTTTTTTCCTATGTGAAATTATTCACAACATGTCACTCAAATAATCTTTTTCCCTATCAAAAGTTATTTTTAGCAAAGGTACTACACACTAATAAAGATTATTTTGCTCAGTCCAGCAAGATAAATAAAAGCATAAATCTAAATAGAGAGGCAATATTGATTCAGACTATCCTACTTCTACAATCTCTTTAATTCTTGAGAAGGCAGTCAAGTCTTACCCTGCACTCCATATTCCATTTCTGAAAGCATGAATCATGTTTTCCATGATCTGCTGGCTACCACGGAAATCACCTTAAGCTCAGAGCCACTGTTTACCATTATTTCTTGCCAACTAGTCATATTCTCTAGGTCAAGACTGATCTGACAGTGGTCCCCCCTCAATTGCGAGGATGATCATGTGTTTGCTCAAAGCAGCTTCAGTCCTTCAGAAGGACTGCAATTACTTGGTGGATTAGAAAAAATAGGAATGGCAGGTCTGTGATTTTTCTACACACACCATACTCTGCCAATCAACCCAAAGTCATTTAACTTTCTCACTGTATTTGACCAAGAAGCAAAGCTTTCTGCATCTCAGATGCTCTCTCAAAGCAATGGGTGTAGTACTTGCCTGCAGTGTATCTTGCAGCAGTATTTTCAGCTTTGAAGCTATATGATGCTATGCAACATAATTGAAGAGTAGAATTATTAAGCAGTATCACAGATGAGGCAGGGAGGAAAGACTTCACAAACCAAAGTAAGCATTATAAAGGGTGAAAGAATGACTGCTTCTAGAATGATGTCTTCCCCCCCCAAGCTCCTGACACCAGTTGTATATTTAAATTCCTCAGGATAAAATGATCAAATGATTGCTACACCAACAGTTTGTACTGTTTAAGGAACACATAATTACACTCTCAGAAACAGCTTTTCTTGCAAATGCATTTTAGTGGAGGAAAAGGGAAAAATAAGTGGAGATAGCCTTTTTCCATTCCTAAGAGAGAGCATCATGCTAATCATAATCTCACACAGACTTAGAGAGCACACAAACATTATCATGAACCTAATCAGCCACAGTGCACTCAAATATTTGGCGGGAGAAGCCTATGAATTCAAAGGACACCTAGGAGAAAGCTCCTCTATACATGTCTTGTTTTATGATAGCTAATTTTTAGAATTGATCATTGGCTACATCCAACACTTTCAGTCTGTGACCCTCGTGGGTCACACTACTTGCTAAACACTAGTGCTGAGGACCCAATGCCTGCATGACACATTCCCAAGGTTTTACTGTGTACTAACTTTAGCCTGGTCCCAAAGAAGTGAATGCCCATCAGTGGTTAGCATGCATGAGGTGCCCTTCCCAATTCTGTCTTCAAGTTTAGTTTCACTTTAAGGAAGCCTGTGGGAGTTCTTGGAGATCCGGTATGGTGTGAACCAAAGCACAGTCAGCAGGTTGACTTAAGAATGCACTCCTGATCAGAACTCAAATCTTGACACAGTCATGTTCAATTAGAGGCAGGATGCTACACTAGATTGTCCATCAGTCTGGTCCAATAAGGCATTTTTATGACAGTCCTTGTAAGAAGTAACAGGAGCTATTTTTACCATTTCATTTTCAAACAAACTCTTGCTTTACAGTGAAATAGGTTTATTTTATTTTTATTGATATGGAAAAGGGTAGCTCATGCTTCTGCAAGATGCCATTTCAGTTTGTGGATTTAAAAGACATAATGGAAAACATTCCCACTTGGAGAAGTATTTTTTAACTGTATGAGCTAGAAATATATTTATGGAATATTTTTGTTACTTTTTGGGTTTGTTTTTTTTCTTTAAATGATGGTGGTGAAGAAAGAGTTTGAGTGTTCCCAAGCAACCTACCAGAAAACGACAAATGCTTATAAATTACACATTTAGACACCCACATTTGTATACCCTTACTTTTTTATGAAGGCATATGTTATGTATAAAAAAAAATAATGTAGGAACTTCAGCAATTGCATGATCCATAGCATCCACACTGACTACAAGCTCTAGCCTAGGGACAGAGGAATTCCTTTCCAATCATGTTATTTTTATAGTCAAAACTTCTACTCTGTCTTGCCATCATGTACTTTTGGAAATGGCAATATATTCTCCAAAATTAATCTCCTTTTTTTAAAAAACAACAAAAACCAAACAATCAAAAAACCCCCAACAAAAACACAGAAAACCCAAATTTGTGTCTGCAATGCTTGGCACACTAAACTGCTATTCTTTTCTCCTCCTCTTTGTTGGCCTCACAGTAGCACTACTGCTTTTTATTTGGGCATAATTACTGGAACTTGAACCACTGATACATCTTAAAAACTAAGAGAGGGAGATTGAAGACTGTACGTGTATTAATATTTCAACATTTTTCAGTATCTCTGAACTGCTTGAAAATATCAATACATTGAATTTTACAGAAGGAACTTTTTTTTTTTCAGATGAGTATACCAGGCAACAAAGGAGTAAGTACATTTGCTTTGTTTTTAAGTAGACATGTTCTCTGCACATTTTAGGTGAGATCCTATTCAACCAAATTGGATCTAATTTATGGGTTAGACAGCTGCCACCCATCTTAGTGACAGCTAACTATCCAACCTATCTACTAGTCCATATTTCTAACTGCCTAGGCATCGATAGTCATGGAGTGTCTCTTTATTTACCGTGATATTTCCTTGGGCACTTAACCATATCTGTCCTTGTGTACCAACAGGTGTGAAAGATTTAAACATCCTAGAGACAAGGATCTAGATGACTGGTTTCTGTCTCTTGCCAGTGAGTATACAAGCCAGCAGGACAGAAACAGATTCCTATTTGCCACCTCTCTTTCCTGTCCCACAACTCTTATATTTCTAGTGGGAGGAATTCTATTTCAATAAAATGGTATTGAAAACGCCCTTACCTAAGTCACCATATGTTCTGGTAATTGGCTTATTTTTCTTTGTTCTGGGGATACGAAGGATAATTCTCAAACTGAGCAAAACTTACTGCCCTACACTTTTTAGGTGAGTGGTCTAACCACCAATTGTTGGGTAAACAATCCCTGACTAATTTCACCTAGGGATGACTGTTAGCCAGAATTTTGGGTCACTCGGGTAAATAAGGGGAAGGATATGCAGAATACAAGTATCTGGTTTCTCTAGTTGGAATGCATTATCACTTTCATTCAAAACAGATGCTTCTCTGTCTCTAGACTGGATGCTTAAAATGGTGGACTTAGCCTGAAAAGATTCAGAAGTGAATATTTCTTTGTTCTTTTGGTTCAAAATGCATTATACAGAATATTTGAAACTTATCTTGTGCTTCACTACACTGAAGAAACACCAGCTAACGCTAGTGTTAATAATAGTTTTCTAGCAGCCGCAGTCAGCACCTGTGCTCAGTATAGTGTCATTTCATTTATTTCCTATAAAAGCAGCTAAATACTCATCATCTGAGCCATTTTAAATTGCATTGGCAATACAAAATACATTATAAGGAACAATCATACTCTGATGGGGATGGATTACATACCTTATTGGGTCTATTCCATCTATAATTTCCATGATGGCTTCTTGAGTGACTTATGCTGCACTAATCTGCTACTCCATAGTAGAAATGGATATAGAGCAAATCTTTCTCCACAGGTGGCATTTTCCAGTAATGAATCCTGCCATTCAATTATATAATCAGAGTAATTTCTTCATGTTAAAAAAAGACCCCTTCTTGAGTGGCACATAAATTACCACTGGATTAAATTAGTGCTACTGCCAGGGCTTCAAGATTTCTCCAGTTGACAGACAGCACAGTACTGGTAGCGATGATGAGAAAACATGTCACCTCAGAGATTTTTCAACTTTATTTTTCCATCTCTTCACACTGGCTTCTTTCTGCTTGCTTTTACGGTAATTTCTGCCTCAAGGTATCTTTCAAATTATCACACCCAGAACCACCACAGGACACTTTTAGTGCCATTAACGTCTGGGTAGAAATGTTCACCTTTGCTGAGGAATTACCAGTTAAGTCAAACAGGAGAAAAGAATAAAAAAATAAATCATTTTGACACTAATAAAATACCTGGTTTACAAATGGTAATAAACTTTTGCTAAGTATAACTGTCAGTTTGATTTACCCTTCTTCAAAGCTAGCACAGCATTAAAGAATTTACAAAATCAGAGGTCTCTGCTGAGTGTAATGGGATATCATATACACAGGCAGTGGTGAGAATACTAACAAGTATTAATTTGTTAGCATTAGACTTAGTCCCATGATGAGACTTCAAACAAAACAAACATAAGATGTGTATGGCTTGCAGAATCATCGTTAATGAATTCCTACATATTTTGTACCTGATATGCCAACCTTTTAATGAAACAAATAATCCAGTTTAAAAATCAATGAAAAGCACAGTCTTTTACTTCCTTAAGTACAGGTGAAAGGAGGGAATACGAAATAACAGAAGTAAGAATAGCTAGTTGGAAAGGAGACAAAGGGACAAGTATTAATGGAACCAGACACCCATTTCAGTATTTTCTAAAGCAACTGTAAAGCATGTCTGCTTTCAGGTGTTACAGGTTACCACAGATTTAACCACATCACACTGAAAGTATATAGGTCATCTGTATAAAGCCAAGAAACTTTGTTGTTGTTCTTCCAGAAAGCATCCTAAGCTGTACTAGTACTCTTGGTAACAAAGCTGCACACTGGTGCTACAGTTCACTATGTATTATATAGTGCCGAGCACACTTCAGCCTGACCCGGCCACAACAAGGTGCACCTGTAACATACACATTCTCTTATCTTTAGAATAACATCACCACTTTGTGCAGATTGTTTGAGTCCTTCTCTGTTACCTACTCCACAGTACGCACTCCTAAGTTTCAGCCTGAAGAAGAAAAATGCAACAAGGAAGTCTTTCCTTGTGACATTTCCATCAGGGCTTTCACTTTTAAATAGTTTTTAAAGAGCGGGGAACTGAGTCTTCTACACAAAAAAATGTCACAGAGTCTGCCCCAATGATCTCCATTACAACTACTTAAAACTATTATGTATACACTTAATTACACAGTGGAGAAAACAAAACATCTGAAACATTGCTCTTCTGTTCTTGGCCCCATAACCTTTTACCAAGTTAATTTAATAAGTCAGTATCTGTTAGGACCCCTTGGAAACTTCTGAGTGAAACAAAGGACTATTCTTTGAGCTCAAATGTTTCCTGCAAGAACACTTTGCACTTGACAGGCTTTTTCAGAATCTAAGTCATGTTCCTTGTGCCTAGAGTCAACTCATCAGGCAAGTTGGCTGAGGCACCTTTGACCCTAATTTTGGGACATATTCAATGGGGAACCGCCTAGGGACTGGGTCATAATGCTTCACAGGTCCTCTGTGATCTAAACTTTTACCCTTCAGCACACAGCCCTACAAGAACTGCAGTGGATTTTTAGAAAAACAGTCAATTTTGATTCATACCTTTTCTGTAATAACAGCAGATCCTCCACAGAAAGAAACTTTACAGCAGACAATTAAGAAATACTTTAGTCATACAGAAAATTATTTCCTGGATTTAGGCAGACTGTCCAAGATCATGAAAGTGGAGAATAGTAAATATATCCTATGGAAAGCTAGTATTCAACTCTATTTCTATTAAAAAGTTAGAAGAAATTTTTAAAAAAAAAAAAGTATTGCACTGAACAGAACAGAGAGATTATCACTTTTATGTTCCAGTAAGTACTGGACAAATACCAAGTCACCAAGGGTTAACAGATTTCTGAAAGTAAGAGCAACCAAGAGTGCACACAAAGACACACTGTGAAAGGGATCAAACTCACAGGGTATCAATTTTTGCAGGCTTAACCTTTTCTTTACATTGTTTTCAGCAGTTAGGTACTACCTTTTACAGACACAAGTTAAAGGAAAAGCTTTAGTGCAGAATTCTGGTGTTAACATAGTTAATAAAATTACTTTTTAAATTCAGTTTACTGTTTACTCAAAGCTGCTTAGTAGAAGTGCTTATGCATCTTCTATACTTATTTCAGTTTGGCATGTAAAAATTTTAAATTCAGTTAGATTGTAAGTAGTCGTTACCTATGTATTATTGAGCATATAAAACATGACAATTTTTATATTCCTTCAGTATCTAAACCATGAATAACATTATCATATATATGAATAGCCTTGTTTATAAAGCTGAGTATGGGTAGGAAAATAAGGTGGTACTCAAACATTTTAATGAGCAAAATAAGTTGTGTAAAATAAATGAGCAAAAAATGTTGTAGAAAACCAATGAACACAGTGGAATCAAACAGCCACTGAGAGTAGGATTGACTGTTCACGAACTCTGGCTCCCATTAAGTTTATTGAACTATTCTAAATATCTGTGCAAATCCAGAGTCTTTCTTCATGTTGAAAAAAAAAGTGCTTGTGTGTGTAAAAATCCTTATTTCCTCCTAGGTTTTTGGTCTGACATGGCATACTTTCCTGTTGTGTTTTTTTTTTTTCCTCTCAGCCAGCACCAGTCACCTGAGGATGAGCACACACTCAGTATATTTTCTCAAACAATTCTGTAAGATTTCATTGGTTTGGATAAGAGTTTTCATAAGAATCCAAGCAGTCTGACACGTTCACCCAGACCTTTGAAATATCTCCTGCTGTTTGTTGAAATACACAGTAGACAACAACATTAAAGCAGTGCTTCACTTTAATTTCTCTTTTTCTTCACTAATTGCATATGTAGTGCTCTAAATAAACATCCAAATATCAAAATTATGGCAGCACTTGCCAATGACCCAATAAAACATATATGAACAATGTCAAATAACTACTTACCTCTTCTGACTATCCACTAGCCACATCTTATTCACTCTATTTACTTTTCTCATAACACTAGTAATTGAGGTTTACATCACATGTGATTTGTCTGGGCCTTTGGACTGCCCGACTCAAAGGAGGAAAATAAAATTGTCAGTGTGGTGTGGAAGTATCTTCATATAAAGAAAAAGCAGAAAGTTTGGGGGAAGGGTTGGGTTTTTTTGTTGCTGGGGATCAGAGTTTTTTCGCTTGGTTTTAGGTGTGGGTTTTTTTTAAATCCTTTTTTTTTTTTTTTGACACAATGTGTCAGGGAAGGCAAGGCATAACAGAACTACAGGCCAATTTTTCTTATAACAAAATGTTTCTAGTTAGTTTTGAAGTATGCCAGCAGCATTAATTCAGGATTCTACATGACATATGATGCAGAGAAGTCTTGCACTAAGTAAATTCTCAAAGTGTAACAGCTGGCAGACTCTTCTGATACCTGAATAAGATAAAGGTGAAAACTGAAGAAAAACCGTATAAAAACAAGGATGAAATGTATACAACAGAACTAAAATTACCAGGAGGAATTATTTTTCACTCTTTAACTCTGAAAATTGGCATAGAACGTGGCCTTTATGGAGCTTCCTACAGCATGAAATAGCAGTTATTCAGTAGGGAAAATAAATATGTAGCTAGAATACAGTAAATTGTAAGAAAAAAAAAAAAACAAAAACAAAGAGTGTAGAGCAGTCAACACACTGGAGGGAAGGGATGCCATCCTGAAGGACCTGGACAGGCTTGACAAGGGGGGTTGTGCAAACCTCATGAAGTTCAACAAGGCCAAGTACAAGGTCCTGCACCTGGATTGCAGCAATCCCAAGCATAAATACAGGCTGGGCGGAGAATGGATTGAGAGCAGCCCTGAGGGGGTTTTGGTTGATGAGAAGCTCAACGTGACCTGGCAATGTGCATTCGCAGCCCAGAAAGACAACTCCATCCTGGGCTGCATCAAAAGAAAAATGGCCAGCAGGTCAAGAGAGGTGATTCTGCCCCTCTACTCTGCTCTTGTAAGACTCCACCTGGAGCACTGCATCCAGCTCTGGAGCGCTCAACACAAGACAGACGTGGACCTGTTGGAACAAGTCCAGAGGAGGCCCACGAGGATGATCAGAGAGCTGGAGCACCTCTCCTATGAAGACAGGCTGAGAGAGTTGGGGTTGTTCAGCCTGGAGAAGAGAAGGCTCTGGGGAGACCTTATATCAGCCTTCCAGTACTTAATTGGGGTCTACAAGAAAGATGGGGAGGGACTCTTTATCAGGGAGTATAGCGATAGGACAAGGGGTAATGGTTTTAAACTAAGAGAGGGTAAATTTAGATTAGATATTAGGAAGAAAGTTTTTACTCTAGAGGTGGTGAGACACTGGAACAGGCTGCCTAGAGAAGCTGTGGGTGCCCCCATCCCTGGAGGCATCAGAGGCCAGGTTGGATAAAGCTATGAGCAACCTGGTCTAGTGGACGGTTTCCCTGCCCATGGCAGGGGGGTTGGAACTAGATGATCTTTAACGTCCCTTCCAACCCAAACCATTCTATGATTCTATGAAATGACCAAGTTATGAATAAGGCTTCTGCTCAGATTTTCCTTGTCTGGAAGACAACATTAGGCTAATTTCAGTGACATAGACAGGACTTTGCCAGTGTTAGGATTATTTTCAGAATTAGCTGATGAGACAGCTGTATGGAGATTTGAAGATTGGACCTTGCTGAGCTAGTTACAGAAGATTTTTTTACATCCTCATTAAAAGATGCCACTGGGCTAAGACTGTGGACAGAGCTCATACAGAAAACAGACAGGCTTGGCTAAGGTCCAGATGGGGCCATTTGGGCTTGCATACCTGGACTAGCTCTGGGTTTTGCAGATGCCATCTAATCAGACACCATCTGATTTAGGAGGGATCACTTGGCTTATCAAGAACTACACAGTTAAGTTCACAGAAGATTTAAAATAAACCTTTTAAACTGGGGTAAATTCTTATTGCACCTTGCTTGATTTATACTCCACATTTTTTTTGGAAAATAAGTATGATGATCACATACTTACTGGCTTCCATTATTTCATGCTTTCCTTATTGCGGTTCCAACTTCTTTTCAAAGAATATTATTTTAAATTTACTTTTTATTACATGCCATGAATTACTGACAGGTTATTTTTCCAGTAAAACTATTTTACTTTTTAGTTTACCACTTAAAAATTCTAAGATGATAACAGTAGCAAAAAAAAGTCCTAGAACCCCGAACCACAACTCCGCATTCAAGTTTCAGCTACTGCATTTCTTTCATATCAGTCTTCTGACTACTGTTAGAACAGCTCTGATGCCACGGTCCTGGTTTTCTCTCAGATCAGTTCATTCCACACCAGTGTAAACTAATTAACATAAGTTGGTAGTGTTCTCATTTTTTCACACATTAACAGAATGTCTTACCCCACCTCATATGAATGAAATATGTTGTTCTCCAGCATTAAACCCTTTGTCAAAGTCATCCTCCTTGAACTTCACTGAATGCATATTATGTAGCCATTTTGGATACACTTGAGAAGCCCTTATTGTTTTCAACAACACTTACTCATGCCTGTAGTGCCAAAGATGTCATCTACCTTAAAGATTAGTAGTAACATGTGTGCATGTATATTGCATCTTGCTGATACAGTAGACTCAGGAATATTTTATATTATGTTTTCAGATTTTTCAGCTGTGCAGCCAGGACTGTATGTATTTTCCATAAATATTGGGGAAAGAAAGCAATAATCTTGATGTTTGAAAGAAGCAGTGCATAATACAATGAGCAGACGGAAGATTTTGGTGGTTTTTTTTTTTTTCCTTCTTGAACTGAAGTAGGTGACATTTCAAATATTCTTGACACTGAATGTAATCCCTTTCTCTGGTAACTGGCATTACTCTTAGCCTTTCATTTTGCTCTTTTAATACAAATACCATTACACTGGGAATGCTTCTTGCTTTATATTTTCATTGTTCTTTTTGTGAGTTTGTGCATGTAAACTACTGACTGAAAGAAAGCTCTGTTCACCTGTGTCTTTGCCCCACATCCTTCCCTTCCATTTATTAAAAAGCTCGATTTTGCTGCTACTGAAATCAAGGACATTATATTAATCATTTTTCATAGAACAGCATCTTGACTGCAGTGAACCATCTCATTTGAAGATGTTGTTTTCTCTATTGTCTATTAAGTTACTGGCCAAAAATATCTGCATTAAAATAGATATGAATTTTATTTTCAGTAATATGGCCAAAATAAAAGAATGGCCTATGCCTGCCTTCATTCTATTTCTACTTTTTGACCTGAAGAATCTGTCCTAGGAACTACACGAACACACTATCTCATTAACTCTTTCTATTAATGTTCGTCTCTTGTAATGAGGAACCAGGTCATCCCAGACATTGTCTGCGGTAGAGACAAGTTGCAGAAATTACGATTTGAACTTTGGTTGCCTATTTCCCCTCATCAGTTTTTGGTTTTCACTCTTTCTGTAGAAACTAAGCATTGAATAGGCAATAAATAAATCCCCATGTGTTTATGCACAAACTCAGCCATCTTAGTTTCATTGCTCTGAAAACAGGAAACCTTATATGAATTAAGCAGCACTCAACACAGAAACAAGGGTTGGGGGCGAAAAGACACGCCAAACTTCCAAATTGAAAGTAGCGCCTGTTCTGTTCCTTTCAGGATATTGCATGCCAAAGGACAATTAATTAGCTCACTGGTAGCACAAAACAAAATAATAAGAGGTTATTCTCTGAAAGCATGTCTTCCCGCTTTGCCAAGGTCTTTTCTCTCCATTTTGGCGGTGACCTTTATCTAAGGACAAAGAAGAATAGTATACAGTTTTCTGTGAAGATGTAGTGTCTTTAATTCCTTCTCGTTAATTCAACTGCTTGCTAACTCACTTTCTGTCACTCTTTAGGACAACTGCATCATACCCCTGTGAATCATCCAGGTAGGACCTTAAAGCCTTTTTCACTAAAGGGCATAGAGAATCCTACCCAAAAAGAGTAAGAAACATAAGCATCATGCTTGTGAACAGTTCCACAGCTTTTGATTCCAGCTCAGGCACAATACTTCTTTGACAGGTCTCTCTGAACAGTTCAGCTTGTGTTTTAACAGCTTCCCTTTGCTTCCACTTATTACACAAGTACATTAAGCCATTCTACTTTCTGGATTCCATACAGAATACTTAAAAACTTACAACAGCCAGTAATTAAAAACAGGCTTAAGATCTCAGTCATCATCAGCTTCCAAACTAATAAGCAAACAACTGAACCTGAAATTCTTGTGTCTTTTGATCCAGAGAGGTGAGAGCACATTATTATATGCCTCTCTCCAGTGGAAACAGTTATCCACACCTAACTCCCTAATGAATGTCTTCAGCTGCACTGGAACAACATTTCTGTTGCAAGGATGTGTAAACACCTGAACTTGTTTCATTTTTGTATGACCCTCTGTGGCTTAAATCTTAACTATACATATGGTCCTTCTTTAATGTTTATACTATTGGTCTGGCTTGAGAGAAAAAGAAAGAGCCTCAGACTAAAAGATGTATCACAATAACAAGTTAATTTAATTCACTGAAAAATAATAGAAAAAGAATTTTTTCTACCTCTTATTTCTCAAACTGCCTCATTTAGATTCATAGCCTTTGAAATTTGTTATTCTGGAAAATGTGGGTTGCCTTGGGTTTGTTTGTGGTTTGTTTTTTTTTTTTTTTTTTTTTGACTGAAAAGAGCTATATTGTAAGCATATAAAGGCAGATATTCAAAGTAGTAAGTAGCTATCCACATTATGTAAATACAGCCAACTCCCTTGCCTTCAGTGGATCTCCATTAATCCACACACTGGGATCTGGCTAAAATATACTTGATGTATAAACAATGCTAATACACATATACATTGTAGTCTATTTGAATTAAGTATTACACTAGTTATTCTTACTGATAAATGCAATTTAGATATTAATTTATAAACTAGGACTCCCTTACAATGGCACTCCTGCATATTATGAGCTAGACTCAAATATGTGTTTCAAAACCAGTACTGCTCCTAAGGAAAGTGTTATTTAAGAATTAAAGCAAGAACTGGAATGAAAAAGGCACTTTTTTTCATTTTTAAGGGGCAATGAGGCAATGATACAGATATGTTAAAAATAATAAATGTGAAATTTTGGGTATAGTTGTACCATGACTTCTCTGTTTCACATGGAAATGCAAGGCTTCCCCTCCTCAATCGGTAGCAAAATTCCCCATTACCTCAGTGGCATAGTATCAGGTCTGTCAAAATCCACAATCTTCCAGCATTATATGACTGTTCAGGAAATATTTCATGGGCCGTAAATCATCCTCAGCATTTCTCAGAGAAACAGCTATGTTAACAAGTCTCCTCTATTATCTAAACAGCAGGAGGCCCCTGCAAACTCTCTCATCAACAGCCCAGGAGCACACCCACACTGTGGAAGCAGAGACAGAGTCTGAAAGAGGAGCCAAGGCAGGTATCACTTTAACACAACTGGGAAGGAGGAATAAAAAATAATAATGAGAAGAAGTGAACTACTTCCTGAGGACTAGAATAGCATTGTCATTACTGCATAGCCTCACTGACACGCTAGAGCTGTGGATAACCACAACATATATAAAGAAATACAGTGCCATAAAAATTGAGACTTCCCAACACCCCCACCACCCCCCGAGGACTTTACTGACTGAGACAGGAAAAGAAATGCTCTACTACAGTTTAGGTATATTTCAACCTTTGTAAACCTATAGCCACCTGCAGGACTTCACTTCAGACCAGTGAAAGCACAATCAGCCAGCAGGACAGAAAGCTACCTAACAAGTAAAATGAAATATACTGAGCAAAACATGGAACGGTACACTTTATATGGAAGTGAAAAAACTTGGTCCTTGTACCTATCACCGCATTAAATTACATGCGGAAGTTACAGAAAGTGCCTGTATCAGAGGTGAATATTAAGCACGTAAACAAGCCTTATAAATACACCATGAAAAAAATCACTAAAAGCTGGTGTAGTTTTCTCTGCCCTGGTAGCTCCAGGCACGCAGAGGAGCCTCTCCGAGCGTAACCAGACCGCCAGTAGGTGCAGGCCCCGGCCGCCCCCACAGGCCCCGGCCGCCCCCACAGGCCCCGGCCGCCCCGCACCACCTCCTCACCTGCTGGAGACGGCACCATCCTAATATCCTCTGTCAGCTGTGACACTTACTACTCTCCTGAAGATACACACCTCATACTTTCTCCTTTCCCGGGACCAAACCTGGGCGCTTGCGCCTAAATTTCCTCCCAGAGTGGGGCCACCTGCTGTGCCGGGCCCTTAAAGGCCCACCGCCCCCTCTGTGAGGGTGATTCATGGCACCTGCGGGACGGTGTAATGGATTAAATCGTTAAAAAAAGGAGGAGTTCTCCAACGGGGATTGTAATGAGCAATAATTACTGTGGTAAACTTCAAGCTGAATGATTGTTTACCTAAGTAATGATAACCTAAAAGCCGAATAATCTCTTCCATCTGCACTTACATGGGACCCTGGATACCGAAGCTATCATGGCTTTTACTAAAACATGAGAAAATAGAGGGAAAAAAAACCCCAACCCAACGGATTGCTTTTCATCAGAAAAGTATTCCCTGAGGGAAATTATTTAAAAAGAAAAACAAAAACAAACAAACAAACAAACAAAAAAAAGAACTAAACCCAAAACCTTTATTAAACAAATCATTTCAGGGAGAAATCCTTCTGGAGCCAGCCAAACTGAATAAAGGGCATCTTCTTCTTTGACTCCTGATCAAGGTAATACCTGAGTAATTTTTTTATTATTATTGTTCTTATTGAAGAAAATAGAGGCTCAAAATGAAACTTAAGTGCCTTTTCATACAGTGGGTAAGCATCTCTGTTCAAAATATTTTCTAGTTTGAAAGAAAAAATAAGGTAGACCATGACTAGAGGAAAGGAAATTCTATTATACTTATTTGTAAAGAGGAGATGCACAAAGATATCAAACTCCTTTCTTAAAGTGACAAAGGAAGTTTGTATTAAGGAACAAATGAATAGAAATCACCTGAATTACAGTTCTTTTTCTCTTTACAATAAATGATATGTCCAGGAAAAAGAGTAAAACTTTCATGCACACACATGCACCCCCTTAAATTCCAATGGCCATGTAGCTCTCCCTAGCTGCTGTAACAAGGTAAAATTTTCAGAAAATTCATAGTTCAAAAGTTTTCTAATGTTTCTTCACTTGTATTTATTTCATTTAACTAAATTATGACTAAAAATGTTCTATATGTGTTTCCAGAGAACAAACACACTACTCCAAAAATAGAGGAATGCTTAGGTAGCCGCATGGTTTACTCCCAAAGAAAGGAAAAAATTTCCTTTCCATTTTTCAGTATATTGAAGGGGTTTGCTTCAAAAAGATTCAGCAAAGATTTGCACAAATAGCCCAACCTGCAGAGAACTAACTGTGTTTCAGAGTCTTGTGAGTTTTATCAGAAGCTCTTGAAAAACATGCTTAGAAGATTAGCAATGCCCATTTTGGTTATTTGAACAAGCAAATTCACAACAGTGTGTTTTCCAGCTCACTGAGTTTCATAGCTAGAGGTATGTGATGGATGTGCATCCAGTAGCAGAAGCTCTGTATAGATAAACACCCCAGGTTTTGACTTATCCCTAACTTAAAACTTTGTTTAGAAATCAGCCTCAAATTAAAGAATGTTTCCCAACAACTCTCGGTTTTTATTAGTGAGAAATGCAATAAGAGATCTTACTCTATTTTTGGTAATTTTAATTACTGTTCCAAACAAAGATACAAGCAAAGAAAAGTGAGAAAATTAAAAATAACGTCCTCACTTTCAGTACATTTGAAGCACTAAGCTTGTCTTTATTAATTACAGATTAATTGCATCCTTTCATTTTTTTGGTGTTGTACAATACAATAGCTGGTACTATTCATACTGCAATAGAGAGTACTTTCCGTAACTGACAAGAAGCAATATATGAGGAAGTTTTGTAACTGGAAATTATCTATAAATAAAAAGGTGTGGTCAAATTAGCCATCTGCATTGTTCATATTATTCAAAATTACTTATTTCATCATTTTTTCATGACTTTTTAGCAATACTGAACTTTATAAAAAACATAAATAAAATAAAAATGGTATTAATATTTCTTGAGAGAAATACCTCTGATTTCAGAAACAATTTTATTTTCCTGATCTTTCACTATAATCAAGGTATTTATTAGCATGATTTGTTTTGCCCCAGCTAAAAGGGCAAAGCTGACAGGCTGGTGACAAGATCATTAGTTTATTGTTGCTTCAGTTATGATAAACTGTAAATTCAGAAATTACACTAATCTGAGAATTTAGTTTTCCTCAGACAACATTTGTAATTCCAAAATGATTTGGTATTGACATACCTGGAGTTTGATAGTTATTCAGGGTGAAAAAGGTTATTTACCAGATGAGGCAAAATGATTCTTTGACTATCAGTATTCAAAAATGACCAAAAGAAGTAGTAGTCCTTTGTTTTTGCAGCCGGTTATTCACTGGTTTGTTTTATGACTTTAAATCTTTTCATTAATTGCTGATAACATGGATAACTAAAAATGAAACAAAAGACCATATGATGCCATTCATTCATTCGGTGGTACTCGGGTGGTATGGACTAAACAAAGGTATCAAATAAAGATTATTTAGTGCTCTCAGTGCCAGAAAGTTTAAGCCATTGAGCACAAGTACGAGCCAACTTTTGAGGATGTTCTTCCTTGGACTGATTGGGTGAATATATTGGCTGGTTCAGCTACAGGATGAAGAAGAGGACTACAGATAATCAGGATAGAGACAGATGGTTCATAAGCTGGGATAAGTTAGGTTTCTTAGTATCGTTCATTTTGCCCTCGATTAACAGGATGCAGCTACCATATTTACTCATCCCTCTGCCTGCAATACAGTCAAGTAATCATCAAGAAAAATAACGTGCTAGGGGGCATTGTTTACATTTATTAAAAACGTCAAGGATCAGTGCTCTGCGTACCCCATGGAGGTTTGGCTGCTTAGACTCGGGACCAAGTGAAGTAATGGCACAAGTGTGCAGCTTTGGAGAGACCTGTTTGAGAAAGCTCTGCTAGGAAGTCTTAGCAGAGTCACC
The DNA here is from genome assembly GCA_008711295.1 of Anarhynchus alexandrinus. Classification (NCBI taxonomy): domain Eukaryota; kingdom Metazoa; phylum Chordata; class Aves; order Charadriiformes; family Charadriidae; genus Anarhynchus; species Anarhynchus alexandrinus. The sequence continues at coordinate 1,332,279 of VUYV01000100.1, read as the reverse complement.
CCAACCCGCAAGTATAGGAAATTCCCTGTGTCTCTCTACTGAACAGAGGGTGTGCTTGGTTTTACGTACATGCTATACAAATAAGCAAAATGTCCCTTCGTATTAGTTGCTTGTCAAATGTCTGTATTATCCTTTGCCTGTATATGCAGTGCTGAAGTATTTAGTTTTGGTGCTATTAGGCAGTGTGGCAGAGATGTAATTTTAAGTGCACAAAGGTTTTCATTAACTTCAATAACACCTTTCATATGCTTGAAATTGTACATATGCACAAACAACTTATTAAAAGATGGCATTAGAAATTAAATTATTGCATTCAAGGGTAATCCCAAGAATGTTAAATTTAAAATCTGTAGGAAGAAAGTTAAACCCTTCCTAATTACCAAGTCCACCATGCCAGCTCAGCAACCTTTGCGGAAATCCAGCAAACTTCATAAACACTGTGTTCTAGAAACCTGAGGTTCTTGTTTTTGCTGGAAGAAATATGCCAAGCTCATGGAAAATTGCCTGAATAGACATTTTTTTAAGATAGAGGGATAAAATATAACAATAACAAAGGCTTCCTGTCCCCCCTTCTATATATTTAAGTTCTAGAGCATTAAAGCTCTATAGAAACAACAACAACAACAAAACATTTGGGCAATGTATGATTAATTATACATATATTTGACAGAAAACATGTGTAATGTATGGATGGGATTATAGAGTTCTAAAAATGCTGGAAGTCGCAATCTGGTAATAGAAAATGTACTTTTCCTAGACCAATATCAATGAACCGTGGCAAAACATGGATGTAGATAAATCCTAACATTGCAGGGTTGATTCAGGGTTCTGCTAAACTGAGGTGCTGGTCTGAAGGAAATAGGATAGATGCAATCAGAAAACTTCCAGCTTTGCATGGGCTTTCTTTCTCCTCCGGGATGTAAGCAATCCTTTTGCTCATATTCTGTAGCAGAAACCTAAAGGACTGAAGCAATCTCACTGTGAGGAAGCAGGCAACTCAGATGAATTTAATAAATTGAATTGGTTTATAGCAGGATAGTACCACCTTTTCTAGAGGGTCTTTCCAAGGACAAACAAAGTAATTCACATTTGGCTCAATAACATTCACTTACATAGCAGGAAAGAATAATTACCCTATTGCAGGAATGAGAGGTGAAATTTAATAGCTTAAGTTATTTTGTAGGTCAGATAAGATGATCATGGTAGTTCTTTTTGACCTTAAAATCTATGGATCTGTGCTTTAAGCTGTAGAGGCCCCTCTAGATTTTATATATGTACTACATTGTTTGGAAAGATTAGAAACACTTTTTTTTTCCTCCCTAGTAAAGACATGGTAGGAGGCAGATGCCGATTTTACCCACCCTTTTAAAAATCTCTGATTTCATTTCAGACAGTGTCAGCGATTTCTTTATCCCCTCAGACTAATCATGATGTTAAAAGCCTTCTACCATCTTTGACTGAATTGTTTTTCAATAGATTTAAAAGTCATATCTAATGAATACAAGTATGTATCATTCATTGATCTTTGCAGCACATACAGTACGGCAAAAAGTACTGAATATGAGGCACTAAACAGTATTTCGTAGGTTCTCATCAGATTAGTATGATAATAAAGAAATGCTGAAATATGCAGTTTGATTGCCTACAAAGTTGGGTGGAAGGAACGATTTTCATTTCTCTGACAGTGCTTTAAGAGCTAATCATAAGTGGTGAAGAGCTGACTGTTGTATTCTTTCACTCCCGTGAAAATACTTAGCACCTCCCAATTTCTGTGAATACCATAGGAAACAGCAGAGACAATGGCCAGATTGTGTTTATTTTTATGGATTAGTTTTCCAACTCAAACTGTCTGCTGTCTTCCAAAAGACTAATTTGCTAGAAGTATTTCCACAGAATAAAAATATCAAGTGCAAAAATAGTGTCACCCAGTGGTCAGGACATATTTTATTTTTATGCTCAAAACAAGAAATTCTTTTCCTGGGAAATGCCATACTTCTTTCAGCTGGAGCGTAGCATTTCCTCTTTCAATGAAAGGACTCATCTCTACTTAACCAGCATTCTTCACCATAGCGTTTGTTTCCTCATGCTCAATAATTCTGCCATTGATTTTGGGACAGTTTTTTTTCTTGTGAGCAAATGGTTTTGAGCAAGTTCTTGATTGTCTGTAAGGTAATTAATTCCATAGAGAACACATATGAAGAAAAAGTTGCATATGAAGAAAAATCCAAGTTTTCCTCTATTCATATTTCACATTTTATTATCCTTAGCTAAAGTATGATTTTTGGAATTTTAGAAATGAAATTCGGTGGTTTACAATGCTGATGTGACTTCACTTCAATTTAGCTCAGTTTCCCACATAGCTGTTGTCCCAAACTTCCTCTACCTTACCAATGCATATCAATCTATACATATTAAATCCTCACCAAAATCTTGTGAAAATTGCTGACACAGCTTGCAGCATAGTTAGAATCCAGGTGGATCCTTTGCCTTAAGTTGCTTATCAGCTCTGGGTTAAGACAAACTGACAGTTCTTCAGTGTCTTCTAAATTAACTTTTGTATAACCAAACGTGTTCTTTCACCATTCACTGCAAAAGAGTTATGGAGCAACTGAACATAGAGACCTGTAAAACCATCCTCCAACAATAGCTGATAAAAACAGCTCACCTCTAGGTGAAATACAAGAGTCAAACCTGGTGAGTTTATCAAAAGGACAGGACCAAACAACAATAACAAAAAGAAAAAAAGTTCTTTTTTTTTCTTTTATTTGACCTGTGCTAAATATGGTAACAACTATTAACTCACACCTTTGTCATAATAACTGATGCTATGTATAAAAGCCAGCAATCAAAATAGTTGGGGGAATGCCTGACTCCAAAAAAAAAAAGTGATATCTTGGGAAGTTTTGTCCTTCTTTTTAAACACAACTAGGATTTATCCCAATCAATAGTAGCTGTACATGACAGTTCTTTAAGTGAAAACACTATAGCAGCTATAGGTGTTGCCTTCTTCACTGCGATGAAATGGTGGTGTGTTTTTGCCACATCTTGCCTTTAGGTCAAAACTCTTCCTGTTTTATCAGGATGACAACTAATGTTACAGGCCAAACCTAATAGTATTAAAAAGGCTTCTACAAATTCTCCTGTGAGATCTCCTGAATCTGAAAAAATAAAATGAACTAGAAATAATAATTTCTATGTAAAATTTAAAAGCATTTACGTAAAGTCTGCACACATCCTCAAATTTCATACATGCTTTAGAATTTTTAAAGTTTTTATTGTAGATTGTACAAATAATGAAACAAAAATGAAGGCAAGAAGCAGTCTAGTGGATTGTTTGAATTAAAACTGTGGTGAATTCCATTTATTTGAAAAAAAACCCACATTACGCATATTAAGTAGCTAATTATTTTGGATTACACTGCACTGTTGATCAGTTTGGTAACCAGTATGCTTAGCAGTTCCTATTAGTCAAAATAGATCAGATATCTCAAAATAAAATAACCACAGAACTCCAACTGAAATTACAGTGAAAAATATATGAAAGCTGGAGATATTTTATATCCAGTTATTTGCAGGTATACTTAAAAGACCTACAAATGAGGTAGAAGGGAAGAGAGTTATTTAAATCTGTGTTCAGATTTGGCTTACAAAGCCATAAAAAAAAGTATTGCAACAGCTGCATCTGCAACTTCCTCAGAAGAGCTCTGCACGGTTACAACTGGCTCATGAAGGCCTGTTCAGTATTTGTAGAATGGAAAGAAACTCTCTACATAGTGCTTTTCTGCTAAAACCTTCTGTTCCACAAGGGCAACAAACTTCTTACCCTGTTAAATGTGATAAGCAGCATAATTTTTCCACAATTATAAATGACTGCAAATACCTGTTAAATCCTTATTCATCTCTACTTCAGGAGATATACCGTATCCTTACAGCAAAGCTGTCTGCCTTTGAGACTAATACTCTGCAGCCAGCTCTAGATTAGCGCCTTTCTCCTTCCCCTTCCTTTTTCCCTTCCCCTTCCCTTTCCCCTTCCTCTTCCCCTTCCCTTTCCCTCACAAGCCAGTGCACCAATCAAAGTAGCAAGGACATTTTTTCAAACGTCTTCCTTTGTGGATTTACCTCTTCAGATCGTGCTATTTTATTGCCCACTAACATAGTTTATGATCATTTGGGAGAATTTAGACTGTATTTGTTCTTGAACTTTGGATCTCCTTAGTACAGAAAATGGGAAGTAATTTTCTTTCATAAGTGATGATCAAAAGTGATGACCGATAGCCAAGTATTCTGGATTTTTGCCCTATGTATGTTTTTGAGATGAACCTGGATGCCATTTGACTACTTTATTTTGTGTGTTTGAGTAGAAACATTCTGGAGACTATTTCACTGAAATTAACACCAAAACTCAACACAGCAGGTATTTGAAAATACTGTACAAGTCGAGCAGATGAGGAACTGAAGAAAGAAATGACATGCAATTAAAGCTCCAAAACACACTTAGCCTGATTTCAGTGAGCTGAGGTACTTATAATTATTGGAAGAAGGTCCTGGGGTTTAAACATGCGTAAGAAGTTTGTTGTGTTCAACACAACCTAATAGAACATGGCTTTACCAGTTAATTCCAGCATAAGGCTGTTACTTATCAGAACAATTTCCCTTCTATTTTTTTCCTCATTTCTGCAGAATGGAAAACTAGATCTTAAGAAATATATCCCATTTTAAAATGAAGAAGTTACATTCAAATGTAATACACTTATGAAAATAATGCACTTATTATTAGCACTTGCTAATGTAATGAATCTTGCTATTGAAATGACATTTCAAACATGAATTATTGATCATAATGTAGAATTTCCATTTCAGAAGTCTTTGTCTTCTTGGTTTTCAGAGTTTGTGGAGAAAAAATGTTAAGGGGTGCAATAGTATTTTGTGAGATAGCTTTTCCTGGAACATGTCTTAATAGAGTTCAGATTCCTGACCAAACCAGTCACAGTCTTTCTTGCTTAGCTGGGTAGTATGTGATAATAAACTTTGTAAAATTAAAATAAAAAGAAATACAAATTAAATATGAACAGGATGGATTGCATCAAATATGTACTTCACTGTTCTGAGAATCTGAGTTCAAGCAAAGTTCAGTGGCTTACTGCTTCAGTGAAGAAAAACATGGGCATGGAATCAAGCTTGCATTAGCAGAAACCTATCAGAGGTATCTTCTGGCTTCAAAACTAATGTGATTTAATATATGTACCATACTAAAAACACGGGCAGTGGATATGAGTTCTACATCTTGCTGAGTGCATTCAACTCCTCCACAGTAATTTAAGACACATGAAGATAATTCTGAGAAGAAAGCTTTTCAGGCCAGAATGTGTTCAAGAAAGAAGAAAAAACAAAAAAATCTTTTGTGCACAGTATAAATAGTAGCTTCAGGTTCATATGATTAAAATCCACATTGTGTCCTAAGCTCAACTGACTATGTCTCCATATTAAGTAGGTTTTAGAAAATTTTTAGAGAAAACTCAAAGTAGTTCAGACTAAGATATTTAAATGTTGTTTTGGGGGTTAGGGTTTTTTTCGATCCATTTCTTTGGAGATTACCATCTTCATCATACATCGAAAAAAGACAATAAGTACTATTTAACAAGGAATAAATAAGTTTTATAAACAGGTTTTACCTCACCTTGGAGAATTAACCTTCAATGTCTTAAGTTTCTAACAGTGCAAAGACCTATTCAGGGCCTCAGAAGGATCGGAGCACCGCCTTCAATTCTGTGACTGAGATATTATTGCAAATGTTTCAATGATAAGCTGCCATGTCTTTGGTACTTACAATTGTAATTAGTTACTCTCTCCTCTTGTGTCCCATAAAATAAAATAATTTAAAAAAAGACATTCAGCAGATTTTGAAAACAAAGCTTGTTCTAATTTACACTTCTGTAACATTTAAAACAGGCTCTGCTTCATTTCATCACCAGTTATGACTGATGAATCCAAATTCCCTGCTGTAGCTTTAGGGGGAGGAATCAAAACCTTATCTGAATGGTGTAGAATTGCCCTTCACTAAAGCAGGCAATCATCTTCTATGCTAATTAATGAACATTCCTCTAATCCAGGGCTGCCAGAGGGATTTTGTTTAGAGAAGAAGAAGAAAAAAATGTATTGCAGTCTCTTCATCCTCCCTTCTGGCTGCCAATTCTTCTTCTCAGACGTGCTCAGCAGTCCCTGATTCACTTTCTATACATTGTTCCGTGAATATATTGATGATGGTTTTAAGTGAAGTCTTTGAGATGAAGGTTAGTCACCCTTTCTATCCCTCTTCAGTGCGTTAGCCTACTCACAAGATGAAGTCAAGCAGATAAGAAGTAGTAGGAAGAAACTGAATGGAATCTGTTGATAAAAAAAATCAGTAACAGAATGGCAGTTGACTGAGCTGAGAAAGAGATCAGGAACTTGAGGAACCTAGAAGGGAAAACAGACTGTGGTCTGATACAATAAAGCAAATGGGAGAACTCTGTTGAACTTTTATCGTAACTCCCGGTAAAACCTCCAATGGCAAATATATTCCAGACAATATAAGAAAGGTTCAAATTTCCACACAATGTAGACATAGTTATATAGCCATGAAAAATGATTCAGTGCAGTTTTCTTAAACCATTTTTTGTCTGTTGTATGCATGCTTATACCATATGAACATATGCATGTATTTAACACTTGAGACCTATTGTTACTCTTTTTAGTACAATTTTTCTTTGAAGGTGACCCTTTGCAGTGCTTTTTATGTGAAATGTTCTAGTGTTCTATTCATATAAGGTCAGATTGGATTCTGTCCAAATGACTAGAATGAGTTAAATTCAGAAAGGAATTTTGACAAAAAAGAAGAATAAGGTGAGAGTAAAATATGACATTGACTTTTTTACCTGAAAGCTTATTTCAAATTTTTATTTGAAAATTTTGAATTTGTTTCAGAATCAATCTAATTCTCAGAAAAATGAAAAAAAATTAAATAGATTGTAAAAAAAAGTTCTCTTTTTTGTTCTTTTTTTAGTTTTTAAAAATAAAATGAGGAGCAAAATGTGCTATAAGCAGAAAATAAACTGAATCTTATTTTCTAAGAATTTGTGTCTCTTCACATAATTCCCTGTTAAAATAACTTCAACAATCTCATTGACATTTTCTTTGCCTTTGACTATTCTACAGTAATTTCTCTGATTCTTTTCATTACAGTTCCATTAATCCTTCCAACAACACCCAAAGTTACCTTCTGTATCATCAAATCATCATCTGGGAAAGAGGTAAGGCATACTGTTGTTGCTATTAATGATCCAGCAGATTCTCAAGGGAATAGGGAGCATCAGAAATTTGAAATGGCTTCCCCATTAAAAGAAAAAAAAGTAAATAAATTAATTTTTGTTTGGAAAAGAGGTACTTGAATGAAGACATGAAAGATAATTATAAATAGCAGGAGGAAAATAATAGGAGATTATTTATTCACTATTTCTGAGAATTTACAGTACCAAACACAGTGCAAAAAAAGTGCTTTACACCTGGCTTAAGTTATAGAATTTATTTTCACAAGATATTGTGAAGAGTCAAAACAAAAAAATGGGCTCGACAATGAACTTTACAAAGTCTTAGGCAGAAATCATGAACTGAGACTACTTTTTTTCACAATTAACAGAGTTAACCTTATCTACCCCTCTAAAAGTTTTCATATATATTGAAAAGGAACAGAATATCCATGTGGCTGGAACCCTTCCTGTACCTTTTGTTAAGGACTGAATAAAAGTTTCAACAGTTATGAAGGGGGGACTGATAGATGGAAAAACAAACTCTGGAATAAGCAAAAACATTTCTTTAAGAAATCAACTTCAAATGTTCACTTCCCCACAAATGGAATATTTTGCTAAAACCAGGAATCTTTATATTTCTAATGAAAAACTTTTTTCTACAAACTGATTGTATTCCTGAAATAAGAAAACACAAGTACTTCAAAAATACATTCGGAACAAAACTTTGTTTCAAGAGGAGATAGAAGTTTGAGCATTGCTTAAGATGAAACTTTTGCGTTTAAGAAAAAATACATAAAGTATAAATTAATATTTATTAATACATCTATGGGGAAAAAAAGGAAATAATGTTTGTAAAAGCACTTACATGGCTCTCATTTTTATTCGCATTCTGTTTCCTCAGTGGAGAGAATCACTGAGACTATATGAAAAAAAAAAAAAAACCAAAATTGTGAGGGCCTTCAATTTAAACTGGAGTATTCTCCATCTTCTGTTGCAGGCTAGGTCAATATATTTATGCTTGAGAACTGTGTTCTTCTGTTTGGGGACAGGTTATTCTTTTTGTGGTAAAACCATCTGGCCATCCATCATTATGTCAGCCCTTGGCTTTACTCAGCTGGTGACTATTTTCTTGCCTTGTTCAGGAGAGTGAGTTGACCCGTTCTAATATGGTTTCAAGGGAATCCATCAGATGTTTTCTCTGTTGTATTATTGATGGGGTCTATAAGAATTTTTTAGTGAAGAGCTGAGTCTTCACCTACTAAATAGCTAGACATACATTGGCTTTGCTGGATACAAGGGTGACTTCTTACTTTTCTGTGCTTACCTGTATTTTTATTATGCGTTCATAATCTTTATTGTGACACTGACTTAACAAAATTTGCTCATAATGGAGGATTCTGCTTACAAAGAGGAAGATTTTTTATTATTTTCATCTATTGATATCAGTGTGAGTTTTGCTCATGACTTCAACTAAAGTAGACCGTCTCTGTGTGCTAATTTACTGTTTTTACTTCCTTTAAGTTAAAATAAAAAAGATTTACAGAAGTGATAAGTTTGTTACAATTACAGAATTGCCTCATTATATGGTACTGTTGTGGGGAAATGTTATCAAAATGCTTTCAGGAAATTCTATCTTTTCAAAATCATTATTTGAATAATAATACTTCTACCTGCAAGTAACTTGGGCTGATTCAGTATTTTAGCACATTTATGCTGTCACCCTTCTGTAACTTTCTATCTACTCTCAGTTCACGGTATGAATGAAAAAAGATTAAGGCCTTGTAATTACAGCTCACCAAAAAGCCAACATTTTCAGTCTGGAGGGATGAAAATTTACTTTTGTTTTGATTCATATGGTATTTCCTACCTCGGAGTTTGGCTTCAAGCTCTCAACTTTAAACAAACTCAAATGTAGCATGTGAAATTCCGCACAAATCATCAAGTTTTGTCTCTATAAAAATAAAAATATTAAGCTTGCTGTTTTTCTTTGGGGGAGTAGATTTATATTATTATGGCATAAACTGGTCACATTAACTTCGTTGTTGATGCTGAAATGGAAATTTCTACCTAACTCAATCTCAAGCAATGGAAGTAGATACAGGGTAGGAAATGAACTCTAGACAAAATCTTATGTCTGAATTTTGCTAATGCTTTACATAATGCCTCACACCACATGACTAAATTTAAATACCCCAGACTTGGAAGGAATGTAATTTCAGCCCAGCCCAGCATTTTGTAATTCTAACGGATTTTAAAACCAGATTGTGCATCAGGTACTAATGAAAATGGATACTGAAACATAGTATATATTGCATGTTTTGGCTTTTCTTTTCCAAACATTTCCACACAGTTTTACTGGAAGTAAAAGTGAAATTTTGCATATGAAGAAGAGAGTAAATGAATTTTCCAGCAGTGAAAACACTTTGAAAATGGAAGAGAAAGTGTTCTGTCATTGAAAGAGGAAAGCATAGTGATCTGCATTATGTAATTATATTGTGTGTGCGTAGTATCTAGATCCTCAGTGCATATCAAAGTACTTGTTAATAAGAAAACATGAGCCTCTACTAGTTGCCCCTTATCACTGTCATTTCACAGTTGAATCTTTGGTTGTATGTGTCTACTGAAATAATTGATGGTTATTCCATCCAAAGGTTGCTACAAAGACAATTATCCTTGCTTCTTGTTTTAACTGTGTCACACTTTGTTTTCTCTGTCTGTTTTGGCTGCTATTTTGTGATCAGACCAAAACCAGACTATTTGTTGTTACTTTTCAAAACTCTTAATGATCAATTCTCAGCCTCTGTATCATCTCCCATTCAGTATTAGGTTGTTTCCCTCTGTGTGTTTCTATTAGGGTTCCAGAATCATTATGGAGTTAAAGATTTTCATCTGATGTTTTTGGACTTTTACTCCTGATGTTCCTTTATAGATGAGAGAATCTTGTAACAAGGCATTAAGCTACCTCATTGAGTCCCTCCAGAAAACTGCCCCAGGAGTTGGTGTGCTAAGACAATGATCTGTTAGGATGACTAGCATCTGTGCCATCTCTTGGTAATCACCTTAGTGGCACACTTTGACAAGCAAACTTTATGCATTAAGATTTTTTTTTTTAACATTGCACTTTGTATAACAGCTAATTCAGTGGAACCTCTAAGTCCATATAGGGGCTACCATGATACAGATATATAAATTATGATAGCCACTTTAGAATCAATTAGTCAGTGATATCCAGTCAATATTAAAGCTGTTAAATCTCTGACCACTAATTTGTAACCTTTAAGATGCTTAAGTGGCAGTAGTTTATCTTAGTGAATTTCAGCTTTAAGGTCTAACAGCCACCAATTTTTGTTCTGCGCCAGTATGATTTTTTTTTTTATGGTTGCAGCACATAATGGCAAACATAAACTGTTTTTAAAGCATGACTCAAACATTTTGTGCTGTGTAATGTCAACAGCATCTTTAAAAACTATCTCATAAAGGAAAAAAATTATCATTTGTCTTGTGTCTTTCTCTAATGAGTGCCCCTGGGCAAATGCACATGAGACTTCTGCTTAGTATTTCTCTTAAGTCAGTTTGCAGTGCTTATAACTACAGTTTGAAGCTTTTGCACTGTGACAGGAAATGTAGCTCCAAGTTTATCATCAAAAACAAAATGAACAATTTTTGCAGTCTGATTACATTCTGGATTCTGGTGTAAATTTTATTTACATGAACTGAGATATTTGAAAAATACTGAAAACCTCTCTGTCCCTATCCACCATCCCATAAAGAAGAATTGTGGTAAACTCAGAACTCTTAAAAATCTCTGGGTTCATCAGTTGCTGTGAACAATATTTCATTTCATAACCATCAGCTTTGTGTAGCTTTGTTCACCTTTCCTATCCAACTGTACTCTAAATGTTAGGCACTGCAACTGAGTCAAACCATGGACTATTACTTGATGCACAGGAATGAGATAGATTGATTGTTTCTAGTTTTGAGTTTGTCACTAGCTTTGTATCTGCCTGCACAATTCACTTAACTTCTTGATATGTCTGCTTGCCATTGTGAAAAAAAAAAAAACACAAACCAAAACAAAACAGAAAAATATAAGGTATCTCACAGAAAATAATTGGAATTTAACAAATCTAACAGAAAGTAATTTTAAAACAAGGAAAAAAATCTCAGCTATTATGCCATGAAACTGTTCTCTCTTTCTCTCTCTTCCTTCAAAACATGTCATGCATTCCTAGAAAATAAAATATTAATACCAGAAGATGATGTCAACTCTCAGTTCTGGAATACTTAATCACAAATTTAGGATAAGGATAATCTGGGGAACTGACCCTCTGAAGCAAATGGGAGATTTGATCCTGTCTCTCTTATGTCTTGAACGGACTTTTGGACAGAAAAAGGGCTCATTCCTCCAGTTGGTACATGCATCTTGTTTTTGCTTGTCCCTGTCTGTCTTTACAAGACTTTAAAAATATAATGTCTCAAAAATGCCAATACACTTTGTTGAGTAAATGTCAAAATGAACTGTTTTGACATTTCTGTAACACAAATATTTTGATTCAGCCAAAAGTAATTGCAAATTCAATCCAAATTTATGACTAGCCTTACTGAAACTGCTGATTTGCCAGAGGTAGGTTGCTCAATTCCACTTTTGACTCTCAAGTTTTTAACATCTTTTGTAAAAAAATCTTTTACATACCTGGATGAAGCCTCTAGTTATATGGAAACTTTAATTATTATTGTTAGTCTCATCACTAGTTAATGAAGTTTTCATTTTAGTTCTAGACATCTAGACATAAAGTTGTCCCTTTGTGAAATGCCTCCAAAATTGACAATATGTGGAGTGTGTAAGTCTTGTGGAGATGTATTCATCACTGAAGAGTTTATACTGTTTACTTTTTTTCCCCTAAAATAGTTTTATAAGTGCATCTGGATAAGTTTTTTTCAATACATCTGTGTATCCAGTTTTATTGTCTTTCATTTGAATCACACTAGTATGTATCTATATGAATAGGTATGTCTTTATGTATTAATCATAAGCCTTATGGAACTACACATAATGCACGAGAACAAACACGATCCCATCCAGCACTTACTACAGAAAACTTATCTTTGAACCATAATGTTAAAGTTCTTTTGCATTGGAATCAGACATTGCTTTGTAGGGGATTTTTCATAATGGAACCTCAGAGAAGCTTTGGGGCAATTCTGCAGCTGTTCATCTGATGATGTGTAAAACTTAATTCTGTTTCTATAAGAGTCCGTAATGGATACCAAAGGATTAATCACTTGTTGTTACATACCATCTAAGAATCTACCACATCCTCATTTTCATATATTGTGGATTAAGATTACATGAAGACAAGGTGCTCTATCCTTCAGAACCCGTGTACCTCAATAAGAAGAGAAAGCAAGTTAGCTGATGGTGCTTACTTTTCTTTTAATCAAAAAATAAGATGATGGTGAGGGAAAGGTAGTTAAAATTCTCCTAACTGGCTTTAGTATCTTTGAAAAATAAATAACTCAAAAATGGAAGCTTTAGTGGGATGAATGATGAACAATGGCACATGAAACAGTTGCATTACTATTTTATGTTGCCGTCATCTTAATTCTCAGTACCATTCATCAGTTTCATTAACTGAGTATGTGAAAAAATGGTAATAAAATGCAGGACAGCTCTGCAATTCACTGTTGGAGCCCATAAAATGTTACAGTTTAATATTCAAAAGTTAAGATAGAATGACAATAGAATGTACAGTATGAGAGCTTTGAGACTGAAAACTATAAACTAGGGATGGACATGTAAATTGCCCAGCCACTTAAGTAGAGAAATCAGAAAGAAATAACCAGAGTAACTCAGCAATATGCACTGAGAAAGTGGTCATTTTTCATTATTATGCCTCTATCAATATCACTAGATGGTTTTAGTTCTGTATATACGCACAGTTGCTTTACAAAAGGAAATATATAAATATACACACACAAATGCTAAATCAGAATTCATACTTCAGAGATTTGTTGTCTGTGCTCCAGATCATGCTTGGCATCATGAATTGTGATATCAGTGCGGGTTTTCCATTAAATGAAAAGGAGATTCATCCAGATAAAAGTATCAGCCTATGTGGAATCCCAGCAAAAACAGGTCTGTGGCACTGATCATCAGCCATCTAAAACCAATCTCTTTACTCTGTTTGGTGATTTTGGATCAGTCTTAGATATTTGTACATATGTTCAAGTACAATAATAGGAAACAAATGGCATATGGTACTTTAGGGGACACTGTGAGGTCAAATAAATATCAGACAAAGTTTTACAGAATTTGAAACTGAATTATTTCAATCGCTTTCATTTATCAACTCTAATGGGGAAAAAAAAAAGTAAATATGTCTCTACAGCATATTGCAATCCAAATTAGGCAGTCTCAGGCCAGAACAGATCAATCTGAAGATCAAAATGTAGACAGACTAGAAGTGGTCAGACACACAGAGGAGAAATATGCAATGATGCTTTTAAAAGACAGAGTATCTGGGAACAGCAGACATAATGACCATGATGTTAACTTTGTTGACATAGCTGTAAATGTCTACATAATTCATATTCCCAGTGTCATACAAACACACCGCATTTTTAAGAAACACAGCTCTGTTTTGCTTTCCATATCAATGAAAAAATGGATTGTGTGGTTTTTCCTTTCTCTGCAACGTGCCAAACAGAATGTCTAACTTTTAAGATGAATTTACCTACTTATTTTATCACCATCGTAAATAGACCTCAGAATTGAGTTTGCAGAAAGATCAGTAGATGGGGATGTCCTCAATTTCTTTCTATACAAAGTGGGATCATACTGTCATATGTTCTTTCTTTCTTAGCTGTTGAGCTTCTGGATTTCATGTAACCACCTGAGCTACTTAGGGAACTTTAATTTCCAAGACCTGGGCAGCCTGCCTACCTTTTCACACACTTAATAAAACCAGGCAGAAAGAATTACAGACTTAAAAGGGAAAAGGGAGAAAAATGCTTATGGAAAAAGTAACAGAAGGTTGTTATTCTAAAGAGGGTTCACATTTGTTTCCAATATGAACCTTGAATATGGCATGGAAAATTAAAATAGTATTTTTCTTTGAGGGCTGCACCAACACAAAAATGAATGGAAAGTGTGATTCAGGATTGCAGAGAATACGCAGCATACAACAATTTCAATATGAGTAATTTCTAAGCAATTACTTCTGTCTACTTGGTTTCATTTTCTTGGGGTAAAATAATTGCCTCAGCATTGTTTGCCTCAATTTCTTTTTTCTTTTCTTTTCTTTTAATTGTAGTGTTTTTTTTTCATCCCAGTGTGAAAGGTAATGCCACTTCTATTTTATAAACTGCCTTGTTTTAAATGTTATCCAGAGGGTTGGACTGATCAGTAATGACAGGAAATAAATAGAGAATATCACTTCTTTAGCTCAGGAGGAAACAGCACTCTGTGAAATGAGTCTTCCAAAGAATTTGGAATTGGTTTATTTTTATTTGTTTATTTTCACTCAGATTTGCATGAGTAAGGCACTATAACATGCAGGTTTAACTATACAGCAGATGCAAAGGATTAGCCAAACCCATCCCTATCAAAAATTATATGACAACTTTCATTATTTCAGTACTTAACATGCAATGACTTTTGCTTTCTCTTGCACTTCTCACCCTCTCTGGGACACTGCACACCAAAATGGTTAATCCCTTGCTCATTAGCTTGATGCTGCATCCCTGCAATTTGCAAAGAACTCCCCCTTGCCCCCAAGTTTGGCATTTGTTTCTCAAGACTTCCTTGGAAATACTTTAATTATTTTTAATACCCGTGATAGGAGCAATGTCTAAGCCTCAAATGATAGAACTGAGAAATTAGACATAAAGGTAAGGATTTCTTTAGCAAGCAATGTGGCTAGACAGCAACCCAGACGCCTTATGTCCAAGGAAGCTAACTCCAAATATCATGGAACAATTAGAAATGTAGCTTGTTTAACTGCATGTCACAAGTTAAAAGTGAGCTTTTTTATTTTCTTTGGATCTCAACTCACTACTCTATACAATTGTTGTATTATTATTTATTTATTTATTTTATGGCACTCAAAAGGGAATTTCAAGGTGACTGCTCCAACTTAAATTCAGCTTCACACTGTTTTCTAGCAAAATAAGTTTGGACATTTTTTCATGTTCTTGATGTTGAGCCCTAGAAGATAGATCCAGTTCTAATGAAGAGAAAAGACAAGTCTTCAGCACAGAGGAAATGGCTCCTATTGTTACTGGAAGCTCCTTGTTCAGAGGACTGTTGTGTATGGGTCTCTGGCAATGGAATCACTTGGGTCATTATTACAAACTTACATACCAACTTGTCATGAAATATCAAAGATGAAGCATCAAAAGACTGTCACTGAACTGCTGAACTGAAGATGACTATTTCAGACCTCTTACCAATGTGCAAAACTGTTTGTCTGGAAAGGCAAAAGGCTGCTCCTCCATGTTAATGATAATTTGACTACCTGTGGAATCTAAAACCATAGTGGAAGAAAGGCTTACAGGGGGAGAAAATACCTTTTAAAATGCTGATACAGCTGGAAAAAATACAGTCTTTCTGAGGAAATGTCCTTACAGCTAGATACTGATCATTAAAGCTTGACCACTTTTTCTAACTGTATGTTTGTCCCCCCCCAAAAAAAAAAAAATTACCTTTTTCTGCAAATCTTAACTCTCTTCCCCTTAAACCATTACAACTGTAATAACACAGTGAAGCCAAAAATATGAGCATATGGTTGTAAGTCCTCCTTAATAGGTAAAATAGGTAAAATTTCATTTAAAATACCCATTCCCACTGATAATATGATGAAGGACAGTCCAGGTCATTTCATTTTGAGCAAGTCAAAACAAGGTTTCTCCCTGTCATAAAATAGAATTGGAAATTTGTTTGCAACAGCATTAGTTAATAATCATCTTAGTAAGCCATTTTTACTAAATATTTTTCCATTTCTCCTATTTTTCTGGTTTTGAATTAGCTAATAACATACAATGATTTTTCAAATACATTTGCCATTTAAACTATTTTGAAGGTTAGTTTATGAGAATAACAGTTTGTCTGCAGCTTGTCTGCAAGCAGTTTATGGAACCACTTTAGCATATATGCCATTTTGTTTAAGTATTTTCATTTTTATATCTACTCTGAGGATATTTATCCATTTCTCATCTTCTTCAGTATATACATATTTGCTATCTTTAGTCCTCTATGAATTGCTTTTGCCAGGATGATATTCAGCATTTCTCCCACTCTTTAATCAGACACAGGTGTTTTGTATATGTCAGCCATTTATTATGATGCAGAACTAACCCAAACTTGCAGATTTAATAACCTTGGGTTTCTCTCTCTAGATATGAAAGACTCAGAGAAAGTGTATTCTTGGTGAAAGATGGTACGCTTATTTAGAGATGGAAGTCAATTATTAGCAAAAGTGTGTCTGTAATCATGTACATATGATCAGGTTGGCATCACTTCGGAGATCTTTGTGGCATACACTTATGTGGGCCTAATTATCTAAGTAAGTATTGTCCTGTGATAGGAACATGGACAGCTTCTTTGGATCCTCTCATGGACAGCAATGCTGAGTTTATAGCTACCTCCCTGCTCTTTCTCAGCAGCTTATGTAAAACTTGCTTGACTTTTCTTAGGGGTTACTGACTTCTGGTCAATCCAGTTGTGTGGTCTAGAAGAACAAGAGGGTAAGCAACAGCCTTAGAGAGAAGTGCTTGGATTTGTTCTATGCAGAACAATAATGGACATAATTCTCCATCTCTTTTTTTTTTCTTGAACAAAAAAAAAATCTGGGCTTGTCTCAGGCTGACTGTATTAATACATACTTCTCACTGCAGACATTACAGAAGAGAGTAATCTGGTGTGTAAATTGTAGGAACTCAAGTCCTGTGACTCTCATGTGCTTCATTATGATATACTAGCATCAATGTCCCTTATGTATTTTCCTCTCTATCAAACCAGCACTGTAGCTTGTTTCAGCAGATGCAGTTGGCTTCATACTGTGCACTGAATATATTTTCCCTTTGGTAAGTGCACAGTAGCCGTAGTGCTGAGGATGATGCAGATAGAAATAACTCTCAGTCATGCAAGCTTGTCCAAAAATCCACGGGGGCTGATTGCTGTCATGTTTAGAGTGCATTACTACGGTTGATTCATTCTGGAGTATGTGTGAATCTTCACCTTCTGACTTGTCCTTTCAGTTCCGCCTTCACTTTAGAAATCAGACTTTTTTTTCTGTTCATGAACTCATAATTTTCTATACAAATCTCTCTACCCAAATATCCTTTCAACAGTTACATGCCTTATTTTTTTCTCCTTCTGAACCTTTTCTATAATAATAATTATTATTTAGGTTCATACCCTAGCATGGCACAAGGCTAACTAATTTAGAAGACACAAATTTAGTAAATGTAATAAAATCTTCAAGATGTTTGTAAAAGCTTTCCCAATTTTTCCCTGCCTGTTTATCAAAGAAGTAGAGCTTTTACTTCTACCTGACAGCATTGTTTTTATAGTTGTCTGAGAGAATCTTTTGCACCTTATGTCTGCAGTCTGTTTTCATGCTTTGAAATGGCTGACCTGAGGTGAGGGAGGAGTGTCAGAGATTCACTTTCACCTACCTCTGGAAAAGGAACTTGTTTGGAAAGAGGAAAAAGCTCTAAAAGAGGTCATCTCTCTATTCCTTTCTTTACTTGTATTGAGACTGCCCTAATTCTTTGCAACGGCTTCTTAACATAGATGTGAAAGAAATTGCAAATCCATCTCAACAGCAAACGTAAAAGCTACGAAGACGTGTGGGAGAACTGAAGGGAACTTACATCTTTAGCTGCAGCTGAGAGGGTAGAGAAAGAGACAGATCTTCTGCCAAACATAAAATTACTGGGTTGAATTGAAAATAATTTGAAATTCATTTCCAAGACTGGGATTCCTAAAAATTGTAATGGTGAAAACACAGGAGCACTATGCAAAGAAAAATAAATAAATAAATAAACAAACAAAAATAAATAAAGTTTTGTCACCAGAGAGTTTCCAATCTGTGAAACAGTGAAAAGACAAGGTGTGAATATTTTCAGGAGACTGCAATGAAACAGTCATTTGTCCTTAACGTCATAGGCATTGATATTTGGCCAGCAGAGGTTGATCTTCATCAAGTCAGTTTAAGAGAGGATGACAAGGTTGTTCATAGTTATAAACCAGGAGAACAATCACAACTGATGAGAAAAGAAAGGGAAAAATCATAGTCTTTAATTTTTTTTTCTAGGAGATGGGAGAAAATAATTAAAACTGCTAAAAAAGAATTAACTCCAGTCCCTCTACTGAGAGGATTGTGCTCAGGAACTGATCCTGGGTATAAATAACAATAGTAAATATACTTAAATCTTGGAGCAGGTCGTGTAAATAATGAAAGACAGTCCAGTACTGACAGGCAGCAATTTTTACCACCTCATTTCAGAGTGATGTTGGGAAGTGGAAGGCAGCTGTAGTGTTCTTTGGGGATGTTGGGTGACAATAATGCAAAGACTTTTAGCAGAGGTATTGAAAAACAAGGTGCAAGAGGGGAAAGACTTACTATGTTTTCACGTGAATAATCCACCTTCAGATAACCTGCACTCTTTTAAAGCAACCGTTTTAATAAAATAAGTCCATAGATAACCCACAGCTACTGATAAGGCACATGCAAATAGAAACAGAACAGATCAAAGGGAGGGGCACGTATTAGTAGAAACAAATCTGCCAGTCGTGTATCAAATAGAGTGTGTGTTAAGAAAAAGATGGGCATTATATGGGCTTAGAGGCAGGGAAGCTAACAGTGAAGTGTTGTGAGATCTTGTACACACATGGCATTCACATAGCTGCTCAGCCTCAAGGCTGTTTTTTGTCTATTAGTTTCTTAAACAGAACTATGTCACACACATGAAAATGTGGCCAATAACACTGTTAATATATTTCTGTAATACCTGAAAATACCTTTACAAATATATATAATCTACCTTTTAGAGAGTGTAAAAGTGAGGCATAGAGATCGACTGACATGTTCAAATCATAGTGCATCTTGGATGTTTAGAAGCAAGTATAAACCCAGATGTCCTATATCTAATTGGTTAATTAAAGTATCTTTTCATTCCATGCCTTTTCTCATGAAAATGTTTTGTGTTTATGATGTAAGACAGACTTGAAACAAGTAGTTTGCTGAAGTATGTAAAAGAAAGTAAATGCAAATAGAAGAACATAAAATAGTTAGAACGTTATCCCAATAAAAAAACTTCCAGAATATTTCTGTTTACTTTTGATGCATATATATGTAGTTATATATTGTTATTCATTTTCTTATGTAAGAAAATTTGCCATGAGATACTTTTTTTCTATTAAGGATGCAGACCCTAGTTCAAAACACTAGACATTATATTAACAGGTGCATAACAAGAAATTTAAGAAGGAGAAAAAACTGCTTAACAATCAATGAGATGTAGGACTTGAAGTAATAATGGCTATTTTATGATCTGTCATTAATCAGGTGAGTGATGAAACAAAAAAGTAATCTCCACTGGAAACAAGAAGTCAAGGGAGCACGTCAAACGTATATCAGACAGCAAGTCTGAAAGCAGAACAGAGAATCTTTTCAATGCTTATCTGTGTTGGAATGTAAACCAGGCTGCTAATGAACTCCTACATCAAATGATATCTAGATTAAAGTGAAATGAGTTGACAGCTTACATGCCAATTTTTATGGCTATGGGCATGCATCACAAACTCTGACTGTGTAATTAGTGTTGTTTGCTCCCAAATTAAGGCAGTAAGTCCAACTTGTAAAGGTGTGTGGCCTATGCACATATTTATACGTAGTCCGCTTTGAAAAAATTACAGGCAAATTTGCATACAACATAACGACAATTCGCAGAGATTTTGTGTCAAACATAGTTCAGATGCTCAAGTTTTCTTTCATACAGCTACTGCATCCAGCATTAATTAAATCCAAAAACCAAAAAAGACAAGAAACTTGACAAGAAAGTTGTCAAAAGGTGGAAACTAACTCAAGATAAAAGTTACATCTTTTTCAGAGGACTAAATGTTTTGTTATTATGGGTGAAACAGAAAATATTGACAATGATCCATAATCCAGATATGTTCTACATTAATTGTTCTCCCCACATGTTTCATTTGCACGCATGTATACATATTCCCAGAACAGAATGAGGTTGCAAGCTGTCATCTTTCCTATCATATTCTGGTTAGTGTCCATGCCTGATCCCCAGAGTGAATCTGTCTCAAAGAGGAATTCCTAGCAAAGGCCATAGCAGAAACAAAGCCACCCTGCTACCCAGAGTGCTCTGGGTGATTAAAACTATCAAAGCAGTATTGTAAAAGGTGACACATTAGGTTGGAGAACTTCCCCCCACCTTCATCTATTACAGGAATGACTGGCCAACTCCTGATTGCTTCAGTTGTCAGCTCAATGTAAGAGCTCCTCCTGCTGACCCCAACCATCACAATATCATCCTCATGATGAGGAGTCTTAAGTAGCAAACAAAGTGCTTTGCCAAATAGCAGTGAGTCAGGCTAAAGAGTTCAAAGACAACAGAATGTCATATGAAGATTACTTGAAAAGGGCATAAATATATAAGCGGAGTATGGAAGAAATATTCCGGATGTGCTTTTGAAGAAATATTCTTAACATTGATGTCTGTGTATTAAATTTCCTTCACAGGTGTGGAACTCTTGAGGTTTTACTTATTTAAGGAAATAAATGGACACATCAGTGAAAAGGATTTGCTGCTTTGGGAGACTTAATAGTTCTTTCTTTGATTGGAAAATTCAGACAAACTGTGAAAAAAAAACAAACAAGCAAACCACTAATAACAAATGAGACTAAAGGAATATCAAGATGTTAACAACATATGAGCATAAACTACATCCCAATAGTCTCCCTATGACTGAGGATAAATACTGTTGTCACCTCTGCTATACTAAAATAGGAATTAGTGCCACAGTTCCTTTGTGTTACTAATATGTGATACCAGCCATAGCAGCTTAGACATTCTTCTTTTCTAAGCCTTGCTCTTATGCCATCCCTTAGAAACAGGTCAGTCTTGTGGACTAAGGTAGAAATTTCATCTGGTTTCCTGCTCTGCTGTCTAAATATCCCTGTACAGTTAGGCGATGACCACTTTGTTAATGCACTTTAGCAGCCACACACCATTACACCACTTTAGCTGTGCTCCACTTATTAGGCTGAACAATGAAAAATCACACGAACAACCAAAAATTTAGCAGTGCCAAAATAGCACCATTTCACCTTCTGCCTTCTCGGCAGTTTTAGAGAGATCTATTGTCAGTGTAATTTAGCAATCATGTTACAAAGTAAGACACTGTTTTTCTTTAAAACGACAATGCTTGAAACAAAAATTATTGTTGTCATTTCTTTCAGACTGAATTTAAACTTCAAGCAGGTATTTCCTTCCATTTTTCGCTTTCAAGAGGAAAGCTTGTTGGAAACACAGGGCCGATGACAGGCTCTTGAGCATAAGCCAGTGAGTTACGATGACAGGAACCATTCTGCAGTGCTTTAATGGTGGATCATCCAAGGGGAAAAAAAGAAAGATTAGGGCCTTATGTCTCTAGTGGGTACTTCAATTCACATCTGACCTACTGGATGCTGGTAAATGTAGGTTATCATTGTTTAGAATGCTGGCCAAGCCCTCTCCAAACAATTGAGTCACTATTAGTGGGATATGATGTTATGAGCTGGAAATGATCCTATGAATACCTGCTCTTTGAAGAGGTGAAAGGTTTACCCCTTTTTTTGTTGCCTTTTTTATCTTCTCTTTTTAAACAGTTTTAAAACTAGATGACATAATTATTGTCCCAGTGATATTGCACTGAGAGAAGCCAGCTGACAAATGTTGCAGAAGGATTGCAAAACAGCAGTTTGAAACATAATCTCAAACATTTAAACACTTAAATAGATAAATAAAGTAGCCAGCTGAATGTCAGCAGCTTGAAGCCTTGGCAGAAGAATAATGAAATGATCATCTGAGGACATGCGCGGGTAATAGTTATAGAAATCTTTGTATTGTATCCCTACCTAAGTCTGGCTAAATCAGAATCCTCCTCCATGTTTTTGCTTGTATGCTGCTATTTAGCACTGATTGTGGCCCCTGTGCGTAAGGCCTGAAAGACCCTCGCTCCAAGAGTGGGATTAAGCAAAAAGAAAGGAGGAAAGATTTCCTGGCTCTTTTCACTGTATTGTTTAGTGTGACTTAATTGTTGCAAGCACTTTTCTAAACACCTTGAAGAAGGATACAGCAGTAGCATCTCCTGTTATGCTGTCTTCTAGACTTTTGAATGGCATATTGACTACGTAAATTAGGTTTCTCCAAAGATAATACCTCTTCCTAAACATCAATTTCACCTAATCTAAATGAGATTAATATCATACATTTGTGTTTGGAGACAAATTTTTCTCCAAACTATGCACAAAACTGAGTTCACCCATGACTGCAGTGCAGTTATTTTGTCTGCAATCACAGAGTTTCCAAAATACCCACTGCTACTAACTGAACTGCCAAAGGGCTTTGACTGGTAGTAGTCCATAGTGACAGTCCATCACATTTGGTCTAGGAGCAACCACTACCCACAACCTACTCACAGCAGGGTTAAATACAATGGGTAGGTTATAAAATAAAATGTCAAGATAAATCAAGGCCCACTAAAGTTATCTGTGTCATGGTGAGGCCTGATATGTTCAGTAGCTGCAACACAGCTCTCCACAAACAATTAAAGGAAACTCCAGGAAGCCTGTGCACTGATCCCTTAAGCAAAGCAGTTTCAGGAGACAGAATCTAGCACAAAATCTTTCCTATGACTCTCCATCCCTTGAAATGATGCCACCACTGAATGCATGCCAAGTTGTTAGTGAAACTGGTGTGTAACAGTCTTAGTGTACATTGGAAACATGTGAATTATGTCAGCCAACCTAGTTCTGGTTGGGCTTTTGTCCAGAAAGGATATCTGTTTTGATTCCCTATATCAGAACACAATAGACTGGAAAATAGCTTACGGGAAGATGGAGTAACCGAGCGTCTGGATCTAAAATTCACAGCTGTCCAGCTACTTCTCTTATGTGCTGAATGGAAAATCCTGAGTGTGGAAAAAGTTTGGACTCAGAGTTGTCCATTGAGATCAGGAGCACATTACCTTATCATTTCTTTAGTGGATGGCAGTACAGAATGTCTCTGGGAGACAGAGGTGGTCTAGGTGGTACTTTCCACATATGTTTTCCAGTTCAGTTAAAAACTTAAAATCTAAACACTTTGGTAAACCTTGTTCCCTCCTGTCATCCAAATCAAGAAATTTTAGCTGGCATTGCTGTTTTCAGCATAAAACTTTGGGGATTTTGCATATGTGACTCTAAAGATTCTCATGAAAAGTAGCTAAAATATATTCTGTAGAGAATAGGAACTTTTTTCAAAAAAGTTAACAAAGTTGATCATAACCTCAGTTTTATACACTGAGATAGTTCTGGCAGGTAGTTTCAAATGCACTGGAAGGACTTTAGCCCTTTAATGAAGCTGTATCTGCTCTTGTGGGTTGTGCAAGCTGGACTGGGCTGCCCAGAAGGCTGTCGAGATGGGGAGTCATCTTCAAGTACAGAGCCATGAATCTGTTGTAGAAGAAAATTGTTACATATTAAAGCTACATGGGTTATGAATTTAAAGAGTATACACTGTCAGGAAGCAAAAAAAAAAAGGTGTTGGGCTTTTTTATTTCTTCTGGGACAAAGATACTCCCAATCAACATCATCTTCACCTTTAAGATGAAGGTGACCTTCAAGATGTAAATTCTTCATATAGCAGCTCTAAACCCATCAGTCTGACAGCTGAGAGACTGAGCTTTGAGTGACTGCATTTAGACCTGTGCTCAGACAATGTCCCTACGTGCTGCTGTTCTGTAGATTAGTGAATCACTTTATTTTTCCATACAGCTCCCTCTTTCTGCTAGTACTGTTTACTCTGCCAGGCTCCAGCTATGTCTGCACTTATTTAAATGTCACTCCTAAACTACCAGTACACACAGCAAGCCTTTCCCTGGAAAAGGCTTGAAGTGCCATAGCAATTCCATCTTTATCTAGGCTGGCCTGAATCAGGTGGCCATGTGACTGGCAGCACTCTACAGGGAACAGAGGAGTGCTGACCTACCTTAGGAATCAAAGCCTTAAAGTATGTTTGTAAGAAAATGAGAATATTCTTGGCAGCTAAGTCTGTGGAAATGCAATCCCACTATTCCAGACAGCCATGGTGTGGGGATTCAGTCCAAGCCACTATATCATAGGTGTGCGTTAGAGGTATGTGCTATGTACCCTGTACAGTAGCTATGAAATGCAGCTCCTGCTTCGAGCTTACTCAGACAAAAGCACCCTGGAGGCCATTAATAATATGTAGCACATGTTAACTCCTACATCCAACGCAGTCTTTCTGGACTGGAGTATGGCACTATTAGCCTTCTCCCCTTCATGTCTCTTTCTGAACTCCCCTGTTGTAGCATTCATAGGAAATCAGTTAATGAGTGGCTATCACTCTAAAAAAACTTTACTATATGAAATAATGCTCAAGCTAAATAACAGCTATACCTCTGTAGATATGCTCCATTCTGAAAGAAGGAGATCTATTAAATAACGTACCCCAAAGCAAAAACTAGTCTAGGAAGCATATTTTCTATATTGTTCCTTTTGTGTAGTCATTTTTATTTTTGCATGAACAAATCAATGATACATATATATTTTATGTGTGTGGGTGTATAAACATATATATTTGGATATATATATGTCTATCAAAGCTCTCATATGTATTCCTTACTGTGTACTGGATGCTATAAAATCCCACTTCTTGGAGGGAGAGCTGACTGCAGGGTGAGTGTGCAGAGACTGGCAGTGTTTTATGAAATCTGGCAAACATAAGTGTAATAATGATAGATGTGTCAACATCCAAATGTCAACATCCAAAGTTTTCTGGCCAGACATCTAATCTTTTATGGCCTGGAGATACTTATTAAAAAGATCCCCCAATGACTATTAACATGTTTTGTTTTTATACATCTTTATTTACCTAGTACTATGGAAGTGAATGACACTTTTAAAATAAATCAACAGTGCAAAGAAGCTATATTAAATATTGAAAAAGAAAGAGAAAAGACAGAGGAAATCTCTCCTACATTAAAAGATCTTCCTATGAAACAAAATACTTCTTACAGTTGTTTGTATTCACATCATAGCTGCATTCCCTCTTCCACAATAGTCTGTAGCGGGACTGAGCCAGTGACATCATTGTCTTATTATGGGTGCGGATTCTGGGCTGATGTTCGTCATCCTGTCAACAGCAAGTGTGACCGTTTGCAGGGCAAGGACATGTCAGGACACCTGGGACATATTTGTATATACAGCCTTTTCCTGCTGTCTGTCTGCCTGCCGCTTAAACTCAATCCCACCCACATTCCACTTAAAGTCCACAGTAGGAGAAGGACAAGGGAAAGGAGGGGAAGGACATGGGGGTGGGGAAAAGGGGAAAAGTTTTTGATAAGAGAGTACAATGACTGGAATGTATAATTTGGGGTTGGGGGGTATTTATGTTTGTTCTGTGAAGAGGCTTCTTCTTAGAGGAGCAGGAGAAAATAGCAGTCAAACAAAGACAGGAGGAACTGCTTAAGAGGAGTTAAGACATGATTTATGGAGCAGTCCTGGTTTTAGCTGTGATTCTTAGCTATTTCACATTTTAGTAATTAAAATATTGTAAATATTTTATCTGTTCTTTACCTCTATACTGCTATCTCTTTGCATATGCATACACATATATCTATATGTACATAGACCAGAAAACAGTTAAAATTGTGTTTCCAGCATAAGTCATGTATCTTCTTTCTCACTACCTCTAACTAAATGAATGGAATTCAACTGCTCAGGGAAAGCAGGGATACTGACTGTCATTCCTTGTTTTGGAATAATTTGTACATATGCATTGTACATTTCATTCATTGTACATATGCAAAAGGTGTAAGGTAGCATTTGACTTTCAGTTTTCATGAACTGTCAGAAGCTTAGATTGATCTCTCTTTAAATGTATCTCCAGTGACAGCATCCCTTCAAAACTATACAGTGCAATAACAGCTTCAGGATGTATGCATTTAGCATTATTAATACCAATTCAGCATTATTAATTCAGATTCAGGGTCTTTCTTTAAGTTCCTCCACTCAGAACCGACCCTTAAGCATGTGAATTCTAGTACCTCTAAGGCAGGAAAAAAACGTGTTGTGTGCTAGAGAATGGAATATCACACATCAGTCTATGTCAATCTACCCTGGTAGTAAAGAGGGCAGAACAGGAAACAAAGACCTTGCGTGTGAGTGTGACAAGACTTGGAACAAATAATGTAGTCGCATTTAGGAATGGAGAACATTAGAGCAAAATTTGCAGTAATTCATTTTATTTATGAATAAGCCACTCATGTAAAATCTACACCCTGTGGAGTAACTGTAGGTGCCTAATTGACTGCCTGTAAGCAAACCATTACAACTATATTACTCCATCAGCTGCAGGGAGGACACAGTGGGAAAAAACAACTTGTAAGTAAAGTTTTCACACCCCTGCCTCGTGGTGAACTCCTCAGCTGCTTTTCACATTCTAAATCCAGAATGTGTCTCTCTTCTCACAAACTCCCTATCTGTGTAGTGCTGGCACACACAGCATGCTCTGCTATGGCAATTGTGCCAGATAATTAGAAACAAATTTAGCCCTGGTATAAGCATGCACACAGTTCCCAACAAAACCACTGCCTTTATTAAGAAAAATGTCACAGTAAGAAAGAAGTTCTGTGACACTTATATAAGTGTGAATGTGTCATCATACAGCATCAACAGATCTCCAGCTCTTCTTGTTTATCTTCACTTTGGCTCTCTCTAGAAGTAGCCTAAGAGTGATGACGGCAACAGAAGGTGGAAAAAATTGGAAAGCAATGGGGTAGGTGTGATTAAATATATTATTTTAAAGGTATATTTTTATTCACAATTAATATTTTGTGGATAGAAAATCATGGCTATTATTTTTTTAAGAAATATGAGAACAAGAGCATAGATAAAATCCTATTAGAAGAGTTACTGTATTCACTAACATCAAACTTTATATTGCTTTCTTCAGCTTTCCTCAGCTTAGCTACTGACTTCTGGTTTCAGGCTACAGAAATGAATAATACATAGCAGAAAAGAAAAACAAAAATTAGTTCACTACCATCATCTAATCTGCTGGATATCTAAAAAAATCTCTAAACCACAGTCAATATAAAGATTACTGATAATCTATGCAGAAAGGGCAGCGCACTCTGAGGAACGTCCCCCTGTGACCCAAGCAGTATGCCAGAGACTCAGAGGATCACAGTGGAGATGCTCAGGAAACGCAGTGACAGCAGACTTTTCTGCAAACTTTTTGAAACTTCCTTCTTCTGTTTGGATAAGACATACCAAGAGAAAGGCCAGTTGGAATTCAAAAATGCAAAACTAAAAGTGAATATGAATATGTATTTATACATATGCATATAAATCTCTCTCTATATATAATTTCTTAACAGTTAAACACTGTCTAAAAACTCCAGGAAAAACTGGAACTGCTTCACTGCAAGTTTGAGGAAGTTTAAATAAGTTCTTGTTTTATCAGAAGGAGTCCATCTACCCCACCCTTCTCTGTAGATTAACTAATTATTGCCCATAATCCACAAATTTGACCAGACATCAATAGAGGTGCAAAAAAGAACCACACCTTAAAAAGGGTCAGGGTTGATCCTTGTGCTTATGATGTGCCATGTCTTATTAAAAACAATGAACAAGGAGGACAGAGCTGCTAGTCAGCAGCCTTTTATAATTTTCATGATTCTGCATACTTAGTATTCGCCTCCTTTATGATGGAGGCAGAAAATCACAAGTGATTACTTACTGCTTGTGGGAACTCATTAAACCGGGATAACTCAGTTGCTTGCAGTCACACATTCTCTCCGTTATTTGACTCAGAATCTGCTTTATTCTGTCTGCTGGACACCATCCCTATGAGCCAAGGGATCAGCTGAGCGGATTGTGGTCTCTGAGATCTCAACACTTGAGAGTTCCACATGGTGAACAATTCAAGATACTCTAATTGCACTTAATGATATTGCATGTCTTCACTTTAGTCTTCAAAAATAGACAAAGGAAAAACAGGAAAAAGAAAGAAATTAAAAAATGGACTGAGACTTTATGTGTTGAATGAAGATGTGCAGCTTTATTCAGAAGCAATTACACTGAGAAAACCTGGCAGTGGAGAGAATTAGTCATTTCTTTTCCTGGGAAAGAGGTTTACAGGTATGTCTACCTCTTTTTTACTACCCGGGTATCCATTTTGTTAACCTTTGAGGATTTACCCTTTGTGCTTATAGCCTTTTTAAAAGTTATAGATATTCAATAGAGTCTCTGGCGTATGTAAGACCATTCTTAAGCCATGGGGAAGGCCAAAAATGTTTCTACATTTTTCCATATACTATTTTCTTTCTTACAGGCTTCCTTCTTCTCAATATATTTTAATGATATATCTCAGAACAATACAATTCTACTGCTTACCTGCTTAGATAGTGACAACTACTAAGACAATGATGTACAGCACCTGAAAGAAAAACAAACAACAAACCACACACCAAAAAAAACCAACCCACAAGTAAGACGTACAGAAACATCAAAAAATTAAAGAGACACAACTGTTAGAGCTCAAGGTCTAGAAAAAAATATGGGGTTTGCCCCCTACCTTTTTTGTAGATCTTGTTATTTTGGGTAAAATCTAGGTTTATTTAAAATTTAAATAACTCTCCAAGATCAGGCTTTTTATTGCTTCTGTTACACCTGAATTCTAGTTAGAAGCTCGAAAAATAAAATTACCAAAACTCTTATGCAGAGGCAATGTCCAAAACAGTCCAAAACAGCATTGAGGCACCTGTCATACAATTATAGTGTAATTTAAACACACGTATCCAGACAGGTGATCTAAAAAACTCCACGTACTCATTTACACGTTTGAGAGTCCAGACACATCTAAGTTTTCTAATTTAGTGTGTCGCTGCACACACCCAAACATGTCACCCTCTCAGCTGAATGGAATATCTAAATGCACATCCTCCACACCCAGTCCATCTGGGATGCAAAACAGTGCGCCCTTGTGCTAAGTCCGCCCAGTGGTCCGGTTTGGTAGGTGTGCTCTGAGCTCACTTCATGCATAATGACAGCATCAACTTCAGCACGTTGCATAGCTCCCACAGTCACTTTCATTCGAAAATAGGTCAGGAGAAGGCGGCAAGTACTTTCATAGCAAGACTGTTACGCAAATTGTGTTTAGTAATATCACCTCCTCCTCCTCCCCCTCTCTGGCTATCTTCTGAAAGAGAAGCAGGAGACAGTTGTCTTTGCTGACACTTCGTATGACTTACATAGAGAAATGCAGGAGAAGCGTTTTCGTTGCAAATCTCAGTTTCACAGAACCTAATTTGGACTACGGGTAAGTGCCTAAATTCAGGAGAAAGACAAAATTTTAGATGCTTCCCTCTCTTTGATATTTTCAAATGTGTAGCTTAGACATCCACCTTCCAAACATATTGGCTGATATGAATCATATTTGAGAGCTGTACTGGAAAGTTTAGATGTCCCACGCTGCACCATGAATTCCACTCCTCAGACTTGGATCTGATTTTGAGGCATTGAGTCAGTGAGCAGTCCTTCAGTACTTTTTTTTTTTTTCTGATTTGGGCCCTTAACCAGATTTTTGAAAGTTCAAGCTAAAGCGTATTGAACCTTGCCCTGTGGACCTGTCAGTGTCCAGTGCCTTTCTCTTCTGAATATCTAAATGAAGGAAGTTAGATCCTATTGTTGTCAAATAGGCCCCAAATAACTTGAAAACTGGAGAAACTGAATTCCTACAGTTATTCCAAAAAGCTCCTAGTCAGAGCCAGAAATTAAAGTACATTTGTAGCCCAAGAAAAAGTTCTATTTAGCAGATGAAATGTAAAAAGAGAGGATCAGTCCTCTTCTACTCGAAACTCTGTGAGCCCTCCTTGCCTCTTCCAGCTTCAGCAGGAACAAGAAAGTCAAAGCAGCACAGATACTTTGTTTTGTTCTTTTGATTCACAAAGATGACAACAAACTTGACATCTCTGAGCAAGATTTCTGTTTCACAAAGCTACCTGCAAATGAAGCCAGGGATGCAGTGACAAAACAAACCAAGAATAGTCATTTTATGTGTACAGACAGTTCAGAAAAGAGCAGTTACATGTAACAAGAAAAAAATCAAATCCTTAGTTAATATCATTTTCCTGATATTCCAGTCAGTGTCTGCTTTCTCTCACTTCCTTGCAACCCTACATTCTTATAATCATGTTGCAACTGTTCTTACAGTCTAACATGGACAGCCACAGCCACAGAGGCCCAAACCTTTGCTCTTTGGAATACTGTTTTTGAAATGCAGGCAGTTGCAGTCTTGGGAAATTTTTGGAAAGGGGTGATTGAATTTAATTTTATCCATGAAATTTAGATTCTTCCATCTTTCTCTCTCTCAGGCGTTCCCTGTGAATTGTCTGTCAGATAATTACCACAGCCAGAACTACCAGGCTATGAAGACACAGGTTCTAGTCCACCCCACTCATCCTACCCAGCTCCCTTTCAAATACTGTGTGCTATTTTCCCATTTTAAGTCCTCTTCAGAAATGAGATATTCAAGTTTTCTGAATCAAAGCCCTTGATAAAGGTTGGTTCACAGCACCTATAGGTGCTATATTTTTAGCTTCATGTTAGGTGTGCTGGAACAGAGAGGTGGGATAAAGAGCCTTATGGTCACGGAGTGAGTTAGAAATTAAATCCAACATGAACTTTCCTGCTATGGGTATCAGACTACACTTTCTCCCTCCCAAAGCTGGCCCAAGATATATTCTTGTAATGCTCAAGGGGATAGACTTAACTGCTTTATTTTTAATGAAAAGCCTGTGTGGTCAGTGGGTATTAACTTGTACTAAAATGTTCGTCAGGGTCCATGCTAAAGGCTCATTGACACTGTCAAAGATGCAACAAGCGTGCTGATCTGTGTTTTCATTTTATTTTTATTTTTGCATTTCCAGATCTGTTCCTGCCCCTCAAAACATCCAGCAGGGCTCCCTGGAACTCTTTTTTTAGGTATCACAGCGTGGGTGCATGCATATCATGTGAGTGCTGATAAACGAGGCCAGGTATATTTTAATAACCTTCGATGTGGAAGGTATTTGTGCACTACTCTTACACACAGTCACTCACTGTGTATCTTGGCAAAGCAAGATCCATTTCTGAGGAAAGAGAACTATTTCCATCCTTAATAAGTCATTCCAAGTTTCCTGTGATGTTATAAATAATCGGGCAAGCAGCCGGCTTTATTCTCCCTAATTTGATATGGCAGACTTGGACAGCAGAAAAGTTCAGTCTCAACATAAGCTCTAGAGTTGGACTTTGACCAAGATTTCCCCCTTCCCTCTCCTAATGAGATAAAGCTTATCATAAAACATGCTTACCAAGGCAGCTGAGACAGGGCCCAGGCTTCACATCTATTTCCTAGGAGCCCCCTGCTTGTAGTCAGTCCTGCGTGCTGCATGCATGAGGTCACAGCGTGCTGGGTTTGCTTTGGGGAGCTGGCAGCTAGGCTGACAGTCTTAGCTAATACACTTGTCATTTGGGAAAATAAAAAAGTGCTTGCAAAACACAGCTTAGATTAGTTTGTGAGTAATTGGAAAAGGAAATATAAAGTCACACTGTTTTATATGCATGTCGGGAAGGCAGTGAGGTGATGCATCGAGTACCTGGGTTACTGGCAAAGGTCAAGCACCCTCATGACAGGCTGAGATCTTTTCAAAACTTTGGGGAGATACAGCAATCTTCACAGAACTTTCAAGAGCTGCACAATGCAGAGACATGAGGAGGTTGCAGGGCTTATTTTTATGCATGAAAGAAGGTCAATTGAAAGGACACATTCCTTCATAATTGTAAGAGCGACAAGAGGAACTTGTGATTATATTAGAACCTGAGAAAAGACTATTTTAAGTCTGCCTCTGCAAATGATGCTTTGCAACTTTTTGGGAAAGTCATTCAAGCTGTTTCTAATTGTCATTCAATTGTAAAAGAAGTTCAATAAATAACTCCCTACCTACGTCTTGGAAATACAGGAAAATTAATTAGATAATGTTATTGAAATCGCTTCTAGGCGCTCTGTAACACTACTGGAGGCCAAAGCAGTGCACTGATGTTCATTACTTTGAAATACAAAGGAAAGGGGTTTTTTGGTTGTTCAAATGCCTCAGGTCATATTTTCATATCGGCTTCATTTCCAGAATGCAACCCAGATGTATTGTTATGGATTTTAAAATAAAATTATTGCTTAAAGGTAAAACATGATAATAGGAAAATTAACTTGTTCTGATGAGTCATAACATAAAGTAATTTCCCTTTAAAAACAAAACTAAAACCTCACTTTGCTCCCTTAACTCAGATGGTATTCTTTCACAAGAGGTAATGTATCCATCTACTATGCCTCCTAAAAATATCTGCATTCCTAAAAAAAATTATTAGATGTGAATTAAGGATATTTTCCTAAAAAGGTCTACTCACAATTTTAAGTTCTGTATTAAGAAAATTAAGAAACTGTTAGCTGAGTTATACTTTCCTGTAATTTGTATGACTTCTTGAGAAAGAGTACCCAAGTACCTCTTCTGGTCCCCTCTCTCTTTTCTATCTCTGCCTTTCTATTCATCAGAATCAAAAGAGCGCTCTCTAAGTCTGAAAAGTTCTTCCTGGATAGTGACATCATGTTCTCAGGTAGAATGGAGGGTGGAAAGAGGCAGAGAGACTAAACAGTTTGCTTGGGTAGTGAGGCAACCCTGTTCCCTGGAGCAGAACAGTTTCTGCTTCTGCAGCAACAGGTCTGAGCAACACAACCGGGCTGCTTTCTGGAAAGCGTAGACCCGAATCTGATTTCCACACAGGTTGCTTCACACCACTCAGGTGGTGGAAAGGAGTCTTAAAGTAGGTATAAATCATATTTATACCTAGTACAAGGCCTCTTTATATGGCTAAGTCAGTGGAAAGTTGCTTTGGTGTAAATGCACTTTAGGCCCTCGTACTTTTAATTTGGCATAAAAAAGGAAAGAAAAAAGAGAAAGAAAATCCTTTCAATGTCCCGAGTTAAGGTTGGATAATAGCCATACTGTAACATAAGCTAGGATTTCAAAGGTGTCTCAGGAAACAGGTCTCCAGCTTCCATTCACTTTTCAAGGGGGCTGAGTGACTCACTTCCTTAGACCTGTTTGAAACCCTATCCAGAACGATTACTCTGTCTGCTTATGACTAGATTGTTTTCTAATGACTGGCTGCAGTCTGACAGACCCGCTATCACAACGACTCTACTTTGGATCAAGCAATAGATGTCTTTGTTTTCAGCACTGGACGTCTTACCTAGCAGTACACATGTTCAAGCTGTAGCTGGCAAAGGTATTGTTTTTGCCTATGGCGTCACTATAGTGCCATCTCAGAGGAGCGAATCGGGATGAAGTTTGGCCTGTGCTTGAATGCTCACATGGCAGGTTCCCAAGCAAAACACCAGGTGTTAGTCATTCTGTAGGTCTCACTACTCCCTTTGAGTCAACAGTGAACCATTGCCCCAGAATTTCAAAAACAGCCAGCAGCAGAATTACCCTGTGACCAACTGGCGACTGCAGGGTCAAGGATTTTTGATCCACGCCTAACAATGTTGTTTGTTTTCCTGAAATGCCAGGGGCGCTCGCAAAAGTTAGATCCCATTCTGCCAGAAGTACACAGATGTATGTGTACTGCTCACGCTTCCATTCTGAGTAAAGAGGCTGAGGAGTCAGAAGAAGACAGATCAAAAAGAAAATCATGGCAAAGAGGTTTAGAGTTGGAATAGTTTTTGTGATAGTTAAGAATGTACTACAACCTCAGCTAACCTAACTTCAGGCATTTGTCTAGCTTTCCCCTACAGTCAGTGGAGAGAGAGAGATGCCTGCAGAAGATGGTCCATCTCTTCCCTGGCATGAAAGAACCTGTAAGGGTTACTCATCCCCTGGAGTTACCTTTTTCTGTCCATCGACAAAAGAGATGTCTTAAAGGATGAATTTATGTTAAACAACTCCGGTCTCCTTGGCCTTAGAGCTTTAATTGCAATATCATGAAATTTATACATACTCTAAACACAGAGTAAACTGATTTTTTTTACCTTTTGATATTATGGTGTATACCTTTAAGAATCTAATTAATTCATGGTACAGCAAATAAATGGTGAGATTCATATATAGAGAGATACACACACACACACATATGCATCTGCATATGTATTGTATATTCAATCGATATCTGAAACTGTCACCAATGTAAAACAACTAAAGGTCCTTTCTGGAAAGCAGAAAGCCAAAAGTACAAGGTGATTAATGATGATGGATTTTATTGATTTTATTAGCAAACAAGTCCTCAAACAACTGTTCTTTGTTCTATGGAGGCAAAATTCCCAGCACACGGAGCATCTAAGTATTTGCTAATTTATGATGTGTGAGGCAAGGTCACTGAAAGCATTGGATTTCTTACCCCTCAATATGTAATATTAGAAAATATCTCAAGTCTTAGCCCCTGCAGGAGTTTTGCAATAATAAATGTCAAACTCTTGGCATGGCCAGATTGATTTGGAACATCTAAACTGCAATTCACCCACTTGATTTTTAATCATTATTTTGAAACCAGTCCATGATGGTACTAAACTGCAGCAGTTTTTCAAACTGACTGTACAATGTTAACTAGCTACATCTTTGTTTAGCCATCACGGTACTGATTTGGATTTAATATAGCCTTTGCAAATTACAAACCTCTAATATATAAAAGACTCAATATAGATAGCCAGGGAAGATCCTTTGGACTCTAAGATCTACTCTAATCTTCCTACTTACCTGTAATCACTTATGCATTAAGCGTCTGGTCTAAGCTACCAGCTCTGGGTCTCTGTATACTGAAAAAGAGACACGCTCCTGAAGAAGGTGATTAATTTCTCTTAGGTTAGTCAGGACGTTAAGAAAGAAGAGTCACAGTCTGGAGGTGTCTACCTTTATTCAGTGACTATAAATAGAGTCTTGGTAAATAGCTTATACCTTTAGATAGCTAAATTTAGGAAAGATTAATCCCACTCTTAATGACTACTAATAACTCTTCAGTAAATATCAGTCAAATCAGAAGTAAAGATTTTGTACCTTAAAACAGAACAGGAGACAAAAGTCTACAGTAGAAGCTGACTTTTCATATATAGAATCGCAGAGTCACAGAACAGTGGGTTGGAAGGGACCTTTAAAGGTCATCTAGTCCAACCCCCCTGCAATAAGGAGGGACATCTTCAACTAGATCAGGTTGCTCAGAGCCCCATCCAACCTGACCTTGAATGTTTCCAGGGATGGGGCATCTACTACTTCTCTGGGCAACCTATATATATATACACACATATATATATACATATGTATCTTCCTCTAACTTGGAAAACCTATAAAAGGTTAAGGAGTTTGCATCAGGGGTTGTCCCTTCTGCTCATGCTTAGGGTATACAAGAAGGACAGTTTGCACTCCATTTTTTCTGAGTGAATGTCACTGCCTTTTAAATTAAAGAAACTTATTTTAGGGTAAGCAGTTCTTTTCTAGAGATTCTTAATCTAAAGCATTTTAATATTTATAAATGTCTTTTTTTAAATGTCTCTAGAAAATATGTTGAGCAAAATTAAGGTTCAAATACATAATCTTGACTTAAACGACAAATCAGTCTTTCAGACAGCAGAAATGATTGGAATTTTAAGACTTTTGTTGGCAATATATTCCTACAAAAGAAATGTCCCAATACAAAACTCAATTACTTTGAGATTAACTGATCATCTCACTCTTTAGATTGTTGAAATGTAAATTACTGGCCTCTACAAGCATGTACCTTGATTCTATTTCTGTGGTCATAAACTGCCTCAGCATTGATGATGCACTACAAAGGGAATCTGACCAGTAATTCCTACCCTCCACTGCCTTGCCAGTAATGTGTGGTAGCAAATTTGACAACTAGAAACAGGACTCCATCTGAAAGAGGGACTAGAATACATCTCAGTGGGTTTTAATCTGCCAGATGAGTAGTCTGAACTCCTGAACTCTCCTGATTTGTATCAGGAGATACAAATAAAACCCATGAATGAAACCCATGGATGAGCTGCGCCACTGCTCTGGCAGAGTTCTACTCTGTGGGACTCTGTGCCGTTCTTGTAATATTAGTATTTTAAAGCTCTCACACAATTAAAAGGCAACTAAAAACCGAACAAATAAACAAACAAACAAAACCTATCATAAGGAGTGGACCTCATTACAATACTTGGAGCAGGAACCATACCCATAGCTTTCCAAAGTTAGAGGCCTTGGCCAGTGATTTGGGATCGAGTTCCACCTCTGTT
Source organism: Anarhynchus alexandrinus (assembly GCA_008711295.1). NCBI lineage: Eukaryota > Metazoa > Chordata > Aves > Charadriiformes > Charadriidae > Anarhynchus > Anarhynchus alexandrinus. The sequence continues at coordinate 1,295,398 of VUYV01000100.1, read as the reverse complement.
AAGAACACAAACCAGAAGACACTTTTAAAAGTCCCCAGACATAATGTAGACAGCACAGCACTCCTAACCAACAGCCAGACACGTGGCTCCAGCCGCCAGGTCTAATGAACAAGATTAGTACCTGTTTTATGAATTAAAATTTGATGTAAAAAAATAGTGTTTCATTTTCTCAGCAACCTCAATCTAATTATTACCAGCAGGTTCAGTTGGCAAATTTCAGTATATTTCCTCCTTTCATTTGAAACCGAAAGACTTCAGCCTCTTATTTATTTTCCTTCTCCTCTAATGCTGTTGTAGTTTCATGCCAGCTAGTTCTACTATTTTCTTTTTTCCCCTCTTTTATAAGGTTTAATTTTCCATTAAAATAAATATATAATGTATGAATTGCTATAAAAGCTCACACTTTTGCATTTGTTTCTCCCCATTGTTAGCAATCCAAAGTAGCCACATGTTCGCAGCATGTTCTGTCTGGCAGGAGCACCCATTGCTTAATTTCCTACCACCACCCTCACAATCCTGGCAGGCTCTGGCCAGTTGGATGCATTTGTTTTCCCTAATTGTTTGATGGCATTTTCAGAAAACCTTTTCATTGAGAAATGAGTGATCACAGGAGACTTCCCCAGACATAAGAAAGACTGACAGTCAGCAGGCTGAAAGAAGTCAAAGAATGTTGTTGCAAGACTGCAATGAACTTGAAGATGTCTTTTTATTGTTAACTGTTATTTAAACATCCTATTAATCTGATATTTTTTCTCCATGAATTCTCAAAGAAACTGTTGCTCTCAAAAGTGAGATCTGCAGCTCAAAAACATTCAACTGTCAGTAGCTTCAGGGATCACTGACTTAGTGAGGGAATAAAGACCAGAAGAGTAAGTCTGCACACTCATTATTTGGAAGTTACGATTGTTAAGAGATGGAAAATAGAACACATTTCAGAATTTAATAATTCCAATAATGTAATAAAACATTACCTACTAAAAACTTATTGAAGAAAATATCTCCAGGGAAATCTGAAGTATTTCCTCCCATTTCATATCCTCCCTCCCCACTTTCAGTGGGAATCTTTATGGCAGAAGGGATTCAATTAATATAACTGCAGAGACAACTATCAGTCCTTTTTCTAGGAATATTCTCTCTGTATATCTTACCATACAATTTAATGACTGAATACTGTAAAGTGGGATGGTCTGAGTGTTGTTGATTCAGGGAAAGACACCAAATGCCTCTGTTTTCTTCACCTTAAATTTTAACAGCTCATACAACTAGGTGGGAGTCTGGTAAACATTTAGTGCTGTAGATTCAGTTTTGGTTTGGTACACAGTTTCTTTCATTTTGATGCAAGGTTTCATTTGTCTGTCACAGAATTGTTTCATAAGGGGAGATTTGCACGGTGTAGAGAAACAATTTTTTTTTTTAAGGTGGACACAAAAGAAGAGAGGATCAAGCCCATCCCTTTCAGTGGTGGGATTGTTAGCTGATTTTATTCTGTTTTGAACAAAGCTGTCCCCCTCTGGATAAATGCACTACCCTAGGAATGCCAAAAGGGAATTAACTGATATTCCAAGAGTTACCATCTTGTTTTGCTTATTGCTCTGTATTTGCCAATAGATACCTAATCTATGCATAAACTTTGACCTTTTTTTCCTGGCAGCCCTTTGTGCTTTGATGAGCAGGACAAAATCAGAGCTGAACAGATTCTTTTGCATCCCACATATTTTTCCCCCACATCTTAATCTTCTCCCATGAATACTAAACATATATTTCTAGGCAAGAGAAGAAGCAAGGGAACGAATCACCCCTGCTGTCTCTGCACAGCAATATCCTGCAACCAGCATCTAATGTTTAGTCTGTAGTTCCCTCTCATGATTTGTGAGTGTTCCTCCTATGCTTTCCTAGTTACGATTCTGTCAGTGGTACGTGAAGCATGCAATGTACCTTCTGTCTTTAATAGAAAAGTTTGGGGTAATCATAAATGTAAAGCATCTTAATTGATTTGATATGAATGAGTTTAGCAAGAAATGGCATGACTACAGTCAGAATAACTGACTACAGAAACAAAACATTCTTACAAAATCAGTAGGTGAGAATTTAAATAAGGAAAAGAACAGCAACAAAATGCATACTTAAATGATCCATTATTCATGCCCTAATCCAGTTTATGACATTATCTTGAGGAAAAAAAATAATTATTTCATAAATTTTCTGCATTTCACTTGAAGCCTTGAGCATTTTTTAGCTTTTACTTGTATTTTGAGTCCTCTGTGATTTTAAAAGGCATAGACAGGAGAAACTAGATTTTAGTTTTGTTTTTAGCATCAAAGAAACATAATGTCAGCAAAGAAAAAATGTCCAAGTGGCATTATATCTATGTGGCAGAACTCCAAGCACAGACGTTCCCCAAGCAATGGTGCAGTCACTGAGACACTTCACTGTGGGGTCAGTGACAAATGTCTTGTGATTCTTGACAGTGTTTCCCTCAAATTACTTTCCGTGGTAATATTTCTGTATTGATTATTTTGCTACAAAAACTTTTTCCTACCTACCTGGAAATAAATAAATACATAATAATAAAGCAATAAAAAATGCTAGTACTGGTTCTACTCTGTGTATGACCAAGTAAATCAGTTTTTACATATGAACATCATTACAGTAATGGTCAAAGGCCTCACAGTTTCAGCTGCTGTTCCACTTCACCCTTTAGAGATACCCAGAGAGAGGCTACTTTGGCTATGAAAAGTTCAGCCTGGAAAAGAGAAGACACATACAAAAGGAGAGGGAGAACAATTCTTTCTACCAGCTTCAGAAATTTGCATGATTATTTTTTTTTCCCTCAGAAAAAGTAAAATAGTGTATTTTACAAATTGTAGGGCAGACGGCTGCTATCAAAATATGCATGTTGCTTATAAATGCTTTCTCATTTCATCAACACGTTTGTCTAAACTTCACTACAAAGTGAATTTGAATTAAAACTGGCACTCAATTATTGTACACGGGTACAGGCAAACACTGACCTAGAAGTATGGTGAGATTAAACACAGAGAAGTGGATTTTATCTACTTCTACTACAGGTTACTACCTTTTTGTTTATGTCTAGAATCTTAATTTCTTCACTTCGGTATTTACCATTACATGACTGTATTATGGCAGCATTTTCCTCTCTGGGATAACTTACACCATATGATATCCAGCCTTGGGCCTCAAACAGCTTAAACTATTCTCTCCCACACCCTCATTTTATGTCACCTAATGCAAACTTTGGGACAGTTACCCAAATTGGCTACAAAATATTTGTACAGTAACAAATAGAGAGACATCTAAAACTCTTATATTTTGGGTTTTATTGCTGAACATGAAATCACTTCAAATTTTGCTCTTCACAAATATTCGCACGCAGTCATCTCACACAGACAGAGTCATGGCTTAAGCTTAAATAGCAAGTTAGCAAGTGTGGCCTAGCACTGATGACTTATTTTTATGGACAGTCGTGCTTTTTAAAGAGAGGAATGCCAAACCTGAGTTACAGCTCTTCCACTACAATAGCTATGCTCCTAATAAAATCGTGTGCAGCGGCAGTGTTGCTTTATGGTGTGCCCATTGTCCCTGTCCATCAAATGTGACATAAATGGAATAATGCAAGTCTATTAATTCTAACTGCAGTACTGAGGAACGTGAAGGACTTCTCTAGGTATGACAGTTCATACTTTACTTCAGTCATCTTTCAGCCATTGGTTATTTGAAATAATATTGGAAAAATTATGTAGACTTTTGGTTCCAGCCAGAGCTCAAGATACAAATCTCTTTAAATGTTATCTATCAAGTTCCTTGCTAAGACTCATGTAACCATATAAAAATTAATTATTAAAGCGAACAAGAAAATAAATTTAAATAAAACATAATAAAAGGAGATGTTTGGATGAAAACTGATTGCATCTTCGCCCAACTCTGTGTACTTTTTAGGTCCCAAATACACTTTCCAATACTCTTTTCTATGCATTTAAATTTGATTTCTTGCGTACACTAATATTTTATAGATATGGTTTGCGGCTGGGTGGGATTAGGGTTTTTTTTAGAAATGCTTGAGTTCTTTATTGCAACTTTATGTTTTCTTATTTCTGCTAAGATGCCGAGAGTCTCTGAGGTCTGGACACCTATAAATTAGAATTTATTATTATTATGATGATTACTAAAAATATTGTGTTAAGCCCCTTGGGTCATGGCTGCAATATAAAGTTTTAGTAGAAAGGAAATCAATCTTTTATACTGCTATCACTACAATGTAACAAATATGAACATACCTTTTCATGTAAAGGAACTTTACACTATACTTTACACTTAGACAACTTTTCCAACCTGGTTATCTCAAAGCACATTACTATCATTGATTAAATGTCCCAGGGAAGTTCTTCAAGTCTCTGTCAGGCTCAGAAGTAGAATGTAAAGTTAATTTTTTACTTAATCCCCTAAAATAAATTCTGAGACACATTAGAAAAATAAGGGGTTATCATGTTTATTTCATGGTTTATTTGCTGTTTACCTTCTTTGATGTTTTATAGCAAACAAATGTCCCCTTTTCCCACCTGAACAAAACAACAGAAAACCTTAGAAATTAAAAAAACTCTAAAGAATATAATTACGAATAATCACAAAAGAGACTAAAGCGCTTTTTGGAAGGAGATAGTGTATATTTTGTCAAATGAATAAAAAAAAAGTCTGAGTTTTCTTATTAAGTTTACCTAACATATGCAATTATTATGATTGGTAACACATGGTATTCTCAAATCAATTCAGTCTTGAAAATGTGTTTTTCCAGTGGGTGGCTATTTTTTGTGCATGTGTGAAGGATTTTATTCTTAACTGTATTCAAAAGTCTGTCTATGATACAGCTGGGTTTTCCCTATTGTTCTCAGGAACCATATCCCCAGCTCAAGCAATTTTGTATTGCTCCACTGACTTTACCAGAGCCGTGCCAAATTACTCCAGCTGGGTGCCTGGACGCTTATAGTGAAAGGAGGCCATTGTCATTGCAAATCTGTAGTCTCAAAATTGAGAAAGATTTTATATTCATTTTGTTTCCAGATTAAGAACTACAGACGTTATTACAAAGACATCTTAACCTGGGAAAGATATTCTGTAATAAGTTTGTCTGATGATTTAACCTTTAACAATCATTCTAGAATGATTAGTGTTGCACAGTTTATTATTAAGAAATAAGAATTTTCAGTTGGTTTAACTCAGTACATTTACATGATAGGTGCCAAAAACTTTGTGTATGTTCGACACACTTTAATCACTGCAATTCATTTCGGAATTCAATCAAGACAAATGGAATTTTCTATTGTTACAGTAGGAATACAAATTTATCGCTGGACAACAAAGTTGTATATTTGACAATTGGAACAGTAGTCACTTAGTCCAAATTACCTAGGTCCATTCAAATTCATGTTTACTTGTCACGGACACTTTAAAGCACAACATGGACAGGAACTCTGAGTTTTTCAGTCCATACCTCAAAGACTGGTGCTCTAACTAGTGGGAACTTATATAAAAAATAAATATTATTAACAACATATAATATGTAAGTAGAAGTCACAAATGTATTTGTAGGAAGACTGATCTCATGCTTATATGTAGGATATTTCTGAATATTCCTAGAAGACTTTGTGTTCTGTATTTTGGCAGGCTAATGAATCAGGTGTGGTTGCAAGAATGTTGCCATAAGCTGAGCTGGAGTGAGCTACGTCTGTGAAATTGATCTCAGACACTGTTTTATTCCACAGAAAGTGTGAAGATGCTTTCCATACTTTAATTGGGAGTTTCTCATGTTTTTTGTAGAGTTAAAGTATAAATATTAGGCTCTAGGAGGAAAACACAATACTAAGAAGGTCTCAAACCCCTAACTTTTTTAAGCAGGATGTACAAGTCAGTAGATCCTCTCACTTTTCAGTCTGCAGTCTCTAAGTTTCCTCCTTCACCACTTCATTGCAGATGCCTTGACTTCTAGTCTTTTATTCCTCTCAACTTCTTTTCTTTACATGTAAAATAAAATGGATGTTCACCTCCAATTCACACTAATGTCTGTCTTTGTTCATTGTGTTAATACGCCTAATGGCTGGCAGCAGTCAGGCTGAGATACATCTTGTAAACTTGTGCATATTCCCATCAGCTCAGACAATATAACAACTGTGAAACAAATCCATTTAATTAAAGTATGAATAAAAATGAATGGGCTTTTTTAAGCCTAAGTGTAAAAGTGTACAGCCTTTCCCTTTTTTCCACTTTTTTAAACTGGGGATTGCTGAGACTAGCAGAAGGAAGGAAGGTTGTAAAAAATATTTTAATAATATATAAAAGTATATAAAAGGACTAGTAGTGAATCAAAAGGCATTGTCTGAATGAGTCAGCATAGTCAGCATATCCTTCAGCCCATATACATCTTTTTGTTCAGATAATACTTCAGGAAAATGGGGTGTTAGCCCAACATGTCAAGCTAACCTGACACGATTTTAATTACTTCGGGCCTTCCCCTCAGAAGAACAATCGTAGGATTATTACATCTAAATTGTAGGATAATTCAGGTCAGAAGAGCCTTTAGGACATCTTTATTCCAACCTCCTGGTCAGAGCAGGATCAGCTATGAGGCCAGACCAAGTTGCCAGCGCTTTGCCCAGTCAGATCTTGAAAACTTCTGAGGAGGGACATCAGAGAACTTCCCTGGGCAACCTGCTCCAGAGCCTGACAGTCCTCATGGTGAAACAGATTTTTCTTCCCTGTGCAGGGAACTGAATACATTGCATATTAAGACTCAAGGGATTTCTTCTCCACAGTCTGTTTGCCATTGTTCCCACTTGTAGGTCTATCCAGTAGCAAGGCTGTGCACACATTTCCAAAATACACACACAACTACAGAGATGAAAAGAAAACCACGCAGCGTGTGCATATGGCCAGCTGTAGGACCAGCACAGGCACACGCACAGAACACTCACCCAGGAAAGTACTTAGGAATAGAGATTAATGATAAAGCCTCAGCCTGTATCATTGTTCTTCCTTCCCAGGAGCAGGATTTTACCTTTGTCCTTGTTGAATTTCATGAAGTTCCTCTCAGCTCACTTCTTGAGTTGGTGTAGGTCCCCCTGGACAGCAGCCTTTCATTCATGTGTTATCAACCGGTCCCTTAGTCGTGGTCTCCCGATCTTAAAACTGGGATGTACTAGTTGCAGCAGATGCAAAAGGACAGCAATCTGTTATTTACAGAAATTACTGTATCACCCTCTTTCTTTCTAGTTTTCAAGTAGCAAATACATAGCATAGTGAGTTAGTTGACAAAGTGAAGGTTCCTAGCATGCAGGGCTCTTTCGCTGCCCAGGATGAGGACATCTATGGTGTTTGAAAAAAATTTACAGACAGTAAATAAACTTCCACGGTAACAATCAGTAAATTTTAAGAATTGTTAAGTAACTATACATGTGCCCATGCAACTTAGCTATTCTGAAACAATAATTCTGATCTTCAGTTCTTATATGGACCAAACTCACTGTGATTTCGGGAGAAACTTGAAGATAGAATTCTTAAAACATTTTGATTTGATGAAAAAGTTCAAACAGAAAACATGCTAAAAAGTACTACGTGGGTTGGCATGGAAACCAAGGCTATTAATCACAAAAAAGTGTGGATCAGACAGCACAAGTGTCAACTTCTCCTAAAATATGCAAGTGTAGTATAAACCCAAAATTATATTTTTAAAAAATTATATAAAAATACTGAATATGCAACAAACATCCCTCCAGAGAGATTCATCATATATAGTTATGATGAAAAGGAAATTAAGTATCATTGACTAATTCTCACTCTCGGGGTCACAGTAATAGTGACATTGATTCATGTCATCTGTGTTGATGTTTTCAGGAATTTAGCCAACTAAGTCCTTTTGAGGCAATCCTTTAGAGATAATGGTTTCAGCTAACTAATAATTTTGGCTAAATGAGGGAATAATCTTAAAGTGGATGTCCCTGGAATATTGCTACTAACTCTCTGAGATATAGAAGGTTTAGTGAGTGCATATTCAGTAAGGTTTCCTATTGGATTTCTATTGACTAACTCCATGTAATCTCAGTAACTTGAGGTTTAAGGAATTTGACAGGTATATTGAAGGCCAAATTCTTTTCTTCCCATGCAGTTAATCAAATGATAGAGAATATAAAAAACAAACAGTGCTTGGATTAAAGAGCGCGTGGACTGCTTCTGTCTACATCCCAGGAGTAAGAGTATGGTTTTGTTCTGCACAGAAGGGTGCATGCTATATAGCACAGCACTGTGCCAGGAGGACTTTCTCAGTGTATAGGGCTTTCCACTGGGAGAGAAATTTTTCATAGTTTCTTAGTATATGCCAGGGTTAATCACAGTTTAATGAATTAGTTGTCTGGAATCATTTCTACAGACCTCACGGGCTGCCAGTCCAGGCTGAAGAGGGTGTCTCATCCCTTCTTTTGTCCTCCGCAACCTCATTCCTATTCCTTCCCTTCTGGTGAATCCAACGTGATTGTGACACCCTCACCTATTGCAGGTTGAATGAGGTTCAAAATCCAAGTATTTCAAGAGAGGAAATGCAATAAATGCAGGATGGAATCAGGGAGAAGGATGGCATTACTATAGTAGTGCTGGATTATAACTGTGCACTTAAGACTTTACTCAACTCTGCCTGAATTCAACAAGAATGTTTTACCAAATTTTATAAGAGTTTGCCTGACTTTTTTTTGCTTATATAAGGGTGATTTTGGGTTTGGGGTTTTGGCTGTTTGTTTTGTTTTGTTTTGTTTTGTTTTGTTTTGTTTTGTTTTGTTTTGTTTTGTTTTGTTTTAAAATCCTAAATTGATGATGGCTACAAATTTTATCACGTGGTTTTTTACAGATATACAGCCTGTAAATATTTTTTTTTTCACCTAGAAATGGTGAAGATGAATGCTAAATTCATCAAGTTTAGATAGGAATCATGTGAAGTCTCATCTGAATCTTCAGAGATCAGATGAACTTGACGGCTTTCAGTCACATCTCCTGTGATCAAGCTGCAGGTCCTAAAGGAAACTGGATTAAAAAAAGGAAGATGAAGGCATCTAAAAGATAGATTTCATTATTTCTTCCATTTTTGTTAGTGACTTGATATGCAGCCCGCAGTACATTACTTCATTTTGTTTCTTATTTTCCCCACCTGTAAAGTTGAGTACAAGTCTCCCTCTTTGTGTGAGTGTGTAAAGATTTCTTGGTTGATAAAAAAATAGGTCTTTGAAGCATTTACACTGCATAGTAATGCATAGATACTGTGCATTATTTTTTCTTTGTTTGTTTTTGCAAAAAAAAAAATGCTTGCCTTTACAGCTATGTGCCATGATTTTCTGTGTCATGTTGAAACAGTATGTGCTTTCCTTTTGACATCCTGTATCAGCACAGCAGATTGTTTCATTAAGTGCCACTTGTTCAGTAAGTGTAACAAAATTAAAGCCAAAGAAGATGAATCATATATGAGGGCAAAGATCAAGGAGCTGTTTATTTTACAAATGTCACTAATAGGCATATTTTTTCTTTAAATCAAGGAAATATTTGACTCATATTAGTGGAAGCACCAGTATAATAAAAGGGCATCTGTACTTTTCAAGGCTTTGTGTATACAATTGATTTTCAAAAGAAATTTCATCACTGTTTCATTTATTACTTTTGCACTACAATATTTCTTAAGTGTCAGTGGTTTGCAACTGTAATTGTCAAGGGTATGATTCATAAATGTGTGTTATTTTAAAGACAAAAAGATAGAAAGAAGGGTCAAGGAACTGCTTATCTGTGGTTCAAGAAAGCTTGGTAGGACTGTTTAAAATTATCCAGCAAGGTTTATAATCTAAGCAAAGGACTGCAAGTTAAACTTGAAAAGGCATCAAATAAACCACAATATGCTCTCTCTTTTCTGAATTCACAGAATATTTAATATAGACATTACTATGTGAATTCATATCTACCTTATGTTGAAACTTTGTAAGAACTGCATTCATAATGACTCTAAATGGCCGTGTTTATGTATTTATAGTCCGTGCCTATCTTGGTTGATGTAGCAGAGTGAGTCAAGGTAATGGCTACTGAATCATCTGCTTTGGAAATCATTCTGGCCACTTCAGTATACCTTATAGTGTATGGATATGTTATATGCTAGACTTACATTAGATATCTATTATACCTGAGGAATGTGGAAGGAAGAGGAATTGGTATTTTTCTTTAAGTTTTACTCCTTGTTTAGCCTTACAGCATCAGTGGCCATTTATCTTGCAACTTAAGGATATATTTGGTTTATCTTCCCCTAAGCTTTTTCCACACTTGCGCAGGTTGGAGTTAATTTCTAAATGTATCAAATGGTCAAAATTCTTTGAACATTTTAGAGAATTTTTATTATTTTGCTCTTTACATTATAAAAGGGCATAGTAGGCACCTCTTTAATACCGTTCACTGTGTTCATAATAACAGAAAGCTCTCTGAAATGTTCCCCTTGTACCGAGATGCTTCTCCTGGGTGCACTTTGTCTATGTGCACACAGTGATTGTGACTCAACTGTAGAGCAGGTGTTTTTCATGCAAATCCCACTCAGCTGGTTGGTCACCCAGTTGTCCATCATGGTGGATCTCCATGGAGTGCATCTTATAGACTCAGTGATTTAGATAGTAAGGGACCTCTTGCTACACCTGTGGTCCGACTCCTTTCGTAAAGCAGGAACACTTTAGAAGTAGATTTGTCTTTAGAGTTAGGTCATGGTCACTCCACACGTTTAACATCTATGTTTCCTTCAAAAGGAAACCATGGAACTTGGATGCACACTCAGGTCTCATGTAATATGCATGGGTGAGTTATGGCTACACGGGCATACAGGCATTAAGAGTACAGGGGACATGGTTGAACTCACCTGCTTGTAGTATAGATTAATTTTTTGTGCTGTCACTGAACCTCAGTTATATATTATACAGCAGAATATGATATATAATAAATGCAATGACAGTTGCGCGGCAGAAGCGTGTGCTTGGAGATATCAGTGTGAAGAAACATAAGGGAGAGCTCATCACTAACTTTAGAGAATTTATTGCACCAAAGCTGAAATTCATATCCAATCCATTCCTAATTTATAACAATACAAATAGATGAACTGAAAGGAAAAGAAAAAGCAATGTAATGGGAAGAAAAGACTGGATGAGAAAATCTGGGAGGATGACTAGTCCTACCAATCCTAAGACATGACCTTCCTTCCATTCTACTGCCTCTGCACTACTGGGAGGTTAATGTCTGTGTGCAGCTCCAATGAACAAATATTATCTGTAATTAGCCACAAGGGTAGCTGCATTTATAAATAAAAGAAGGCACATGGACTCTGATTTATAGGAAAAAACACCCAGACATTGTTAGAGAATGATGTATTAAAACACCAAGCACAATCTTTGGACTTTTACGCTCATCACTTTGAGAAAGAAATGCTGAAATATACATTCTACAGAAATAATTATATTAATTTCTGAAGATCTCTATGCCTGAAAAACAGAGCTGATATTGAAAATTCTGTGTATGATGGTTTGGTAGTAACAAAGTTTACCTGTAAACTTAAAACCAGGAAAGACACTTTGGGGTATAAGTCCTTCTGGCTAAACGCAGAGTAAAAAATTACTAAGTCAATGAAGTTGCTTATAAGGAAACATAATTTCTTTCCTGACTGTTAATCCTCCCTATTCTGCTACCTCAGGATGAAACCAGCCTTAAGCACTGTTTTTGTGAGGCAAAATTTCAGAATGTTGCCAACAGAAAAACTGTAGTTTTGGGGAAGGAAGCAAACGATGTCTGCAAAAGATCTTGTTTCCAAGCAGATGTCAGTAATAAAAAAAAAAGTGAAACAGAGAAAATCTATGAGGCAGAGGCAAGAAGGTGTTACTGAGTTCAAAGGTTTTTTTCAAGTTTTTCACTACAGCTCCATTTCAGAGGGCCATCAGAGCCCACGCTGAAAGTCTGTGAGGTCTGCAGAAGCGATTCACCACAACACTAACCTCTGCTGTTCAGTTTATTGAAATTGAAAGTGAAGACCTCTGTTAAAACAAAAAGGGGAAAAAAAAACAGAAAAAGGAACAGTAATGAGGAAGACCCAGCACCTCAGGAAAACAGAATGAACAGGAAGGCAAAAGGGAATCTGTTATACTACTCAGGCAGCTGAACAGGCTGCTGAACTTTGGCCCAACGATGGTGCACGTCAGAAATCTGCCATGCACGTTTCCTGTTTTGCATTGTTTCATGAATCCCAAAGCAGCTGCTGTGCCACTGAAGTCAGGAAAAGCCTCACCCAGCTTATTGTTTTGGACGTTATGACAATAAATATTAATGATGTAAAATTAGAATTCTTCGTGCCAGGGCCATCAGTCTGTCCCGTGGACTTTACCATGGCCAGGAATTTATGCTGATCTTTGACTTCCACCTTACAGCTTTAACCTTTAAGATTCCGGAGAAAAATTTGTATTATATTTATTTATTAAGTTATATTATATTATGTAATGTAATGTACTGTAATGTAAAATATTGTAATGTAATGTAATAAGACAAAAAAATCAAATTCAACAGTCTGAATTTGTATCATCTAAAGGAATATCATGATAGAAACACAAAAAATAAGCAGAAGGGTAATATAGTGTATTGGACAGGAAGCTTTTGAAGAAAACTAAGTATTCTCCCTGAAAATCCAGTGTCACTAGAGAGTTTTAAGACATTTTAGTTCCTTTTTGTCTTGGTATGATTATGTAGAAATTTTATTAAAGTTTAAGGATTAAAGTTTGTAAACATTTTCCTGAAAAAGCAACTTACCTCCTACTCAAGACCATACCTACCTTCTGTTGATTTAAGATAAACATTTCCACTGATCTTAAAAGAAGTTGCATTAAATTGTGGCTTTATTTGAATGAAGTGACTACAGAGGTTACTGGGATCTTGCATCCGTGCTCATTTTTGAGCAAAACCAAAATTTGGACATATCATCCCTTGTTTTCACAGAATCACAGAATAGTTGAGGTTGGAGGGAACCTCTGGAGATCATCTTGTCCAACTGCCCTGCTTTATGCTGGTTTATCAAAACAGATTTTAAAGATCAGTTACTTATCCCTCCATGTACACAGTGATGCCAGTTGAAAAAGTTCTTTTGAGACGAGATATCTAGAAGCACCCTTTAATAACTGGTGTCACCTAAGGACTTTACATACACCCTTACTAACATATGATTTTCTCAGGCATCCCCTAGGAAAAAAATCACTGTTTAAATTTATTTATTCTTTATAAATATATACAATCATCTCTCCTCCAAGAAAACAAATTTATAGTTATCAATTACAACTAATGAGAGTGTTTCTTTGAAGCTTTAAGAAACAAAATATTAAAATATTCTATATATAGGTATCAGTTTGTAATGCTTAGTGATAGACATTGCAAAAAGCTTGTCACACTGTATGAAAATATTTCTTGACCAGAAAGAAAATAATCCAAAAATTTTCTTTCCTTTGTTCATCAATTTTGAGACTTTTGTAATTAAGAGGTTTGTATTATTCTTGTCCATTTGGCAGACTGTCAGGAAGGAGACAATACTATTAATAGCAAAAGTTACAACAAAAGATCAAAAGGGAACGAGTCATTTAATAGACTAGGACTGCTATGTTTATAATTAGTTCAAAATCTTTCAAACGGAGAACTCATACCATTGAAGTACTGGATGTTAGATTTTTGAAGGGTATGTGGAAATCACCGAAAGAAGGAGAAAGTGAGGAAAAGGGGTGCTAGAAACAGAACATTTCTTCTGAAATCAAAGTACACAGTATCAGATTTTATAAACATGCATGGAACTGTCAAGGATTTGAGCATCTGTACCCATTTACAGCTGTAAAGCATAAGGGTTTATACTTTGTAGGCACTGCAGTATGTAAGGAAAACAACAGTCAGCAAAAGGTGTCCAAAAGAGAAAATTGAAAGGACCAAACTTTTCTGATTTTTTGGCAGCTAAAAGAAGGACCAGACCATGAGTAAAATATATCTGCAGATCTTCTGGAGACTTCCTTCAAATATTAACTGCAATAAGCAGCAAAGGGTATATCCTGGGAGTTTTTGTTATTCATTCCGCATATTTTTACCCTTATCAGAAACTGCCAGTCCACACAAGAACAAAATGAACTAGAGACCACATGATAGCCAGCTCTCTTTTAAGACTTTCAGCATTTCCCGATGGACCAGGCACCACAAAATGTCAAACTTCTTTCCTGAATTTACTCTGATTTTTTTTTTTTTTTTTGGTTACAAAATTGTCTTCAAAAAGCAGTGACTTGGATTTGCCTCGCAACTGGAAATTGCAAGACAATCAGGCTGCAATAAAGCACAGTATGCTTAGAGCAATTATCTAGCAACTACAGCCCTATGGGTGAGTTAGATATCTTTATGACTTGTTTTATGCATGAGGTCAGCCAAAATAATCATTCTGGTCCTTTCGTTATTAAGATCTACCATTCTACTTCATCTTCTTTGCTCTTTTATTGCTTTAAAATGAACTTGAAGCCTGATCTTAGAATCCCCATTTCCAAATGTTTCATAGTTACTGACCTGGAACTGACTCCGAGTGCCTTCTAAAGGTGAAAGGCTCTGCATGGCATGCTGGTTTTAACAGTGGGCCTCACTTGTACACCAGGGAAGTTCTAGCTTATTAGATCTTTGAACAAGAAGTATAAGTAACTGAAAGTGCTACAGAGGTTTACTTTCATGAGCTTCTGATATCATGCTCTTCATTATACTTGCTCCCTGGAATTGCTCTTCAGTCCTTTAAAGCCCTAGTGGTTTCATAACATTTAATTCTTATTTTTTAGTTTTATTCTGGCCTCTCTTTGTGGCTTGGGAAGCCAGTGAAGCAGTATCCTTCCATTCCCTCTGCACTAGAACTATTTGCATTTGGAGAAAGGGACTAAATTTTTTTCCTCCTCAACTACTGTGGGAAATTTATCTAGATTTGAAACTGTATGTAGTGGGGCACATAATTTAATCTCAGGTCACCCTTTTCAGACCACTTCAGTGGAAATTGTGACCTCTAGAATAGTTGGGACCAGAGTAAGTTCTGTATGCCCCACCATTGGGGTACAGAGATTTTTCAAATGAATGGGAGGCAATGCCACAATGAACATAACAGCCTTACCTAACATTCACAGTGGCAAACGTAATAGGAGAAACTTGAATTCCATACAACACAGTCTCAGTTAAAGTCTGAGTTCAAGCAAAGTTGAAATTCAGTGCTGTAGTTGGGCTTGTAAATTCCTAATGACTGAAACTGCCACGGCCCATCAGACAATGTTGTTATTTTATTATAGAGGTTTGTGCTTTAGATATACCCAGCTGGATCATGGTCATTTAGAATTTACAGCTTTCTGGTGTAAAACTGGCATAGGACTCCATTGCATAGCCAGTATCATTATATTTTAATTATTTTTTGTAAATCAGTGTGTGTGTTTGAGGAGCCCTTCCAACAAGAAATGGCTGACTTCGCTTTAGAAACAATTGTGGATTGTCTCAAGTTGATTCTTCCCTCTTAACTTTCCTCTCTCTTCACCAGTACCTCAAGCTCCTCAGTTGCCAAACTGGACCTTCGACCTGTGTTTTAAAAACAAGAGTAGGTATTTCCTCTAAGGCAGATGTCAACAGCTACATGTAAATCAGGCTGCCAGATGCAAAGCCATTCAGGGAATACTTGAGCAGGCAGCTTTCCCTCCCAGGCAGATAGGCATCCTCTTAGCAATGTGACTCAAGGACACAAGGACAAGGCAAATGAGATAACTCCAAATGTAATCTACCAGCAGTCTAAAACCTTTTAATAGTTGGAAGCTGCTACTTGTCCTGGGGCAGTTTTGTCTCTTTCTCTAGTTGGCAAAATCTGTTGATAAGGCAGATAGCTTTGCTATCATGATTTCAAACTAACCAAGAAACTTGTAATAAAAGGGAATGTTAAAATATTTTGTTGGGCTTATTCGATTATGTGTGACTGTGGTTAGTGCATCATGATGTGTGTCCTTTTTTTCTATCCCCTGAAGGGAGAAGAAGCAAGTATTCCATTCAGATAGATCACTGATTAATGTTCACGGCTCTCAGCGTTTGCTGGCTTCAGGAGTTGTTTATTGAAAATATGTAGCTGAGTCTCAAAGCCAACAACATTCCCCCAGGGTGCCCATTAGGCAGAAGGGCAGCACAGTTGTAAACAATCTATTTTGTAAAGTCAAAGAATTTGATAGAAAAGACATCTAAGTAATATTTGGTAAATATTTCATATTTTGCAAAGTGTAGCTTGCAGGGAGAGAGAAAAAAGGGGAAGACAAAAATTTGAAGAGTTACTCAAGGGAAAAAATATCTCTCTAATAATAATCTAATAAAGTTTTTTTATGAAGTGGATACATCATAAAAGCCCTATCTGTGCCAGTTGATGTGAGTGGGTTCCATGGGTTTGGATGGAGAAATAGCTACCAGGAAACAACAGGCCAAAGAGAGGAGAAGTGCGTTCTGGGAAGGTAGTGTGTGAAACCTTCCCCCTGAGTGATAAAACTCTGGAGATGATTTCTTGTGCTGAAGCCACAAGAACTGATAAAGCCAGGATGTGAAGAACCTGATGCAACTGTGCGAGGTCACAAGCACAGATGAGCACCCACTGTGGCTCTGTACTGTATGGCCGGTGGCTGCTGTACGCAGATGAAGACTACAGGACTGCTAATGTGTCTGGTGAAACAACAGGCCCCCGAGGGCCTCTCCCAACACCTCCATCACAGCCAGCCTCACTGCTTTAGGGGTGCACCCCACTGGGGTGACCCCACTGGGGCTGCCCTCCCTGCTGCTTCTTCAGTCTGGTAGCTATGAATGAGCGTGTGAGGGTGCAAGTGAACTACGTGAGTATGAAAGCATGCTGTGTTATCCGCTGTTAAGAGTAACAGCTTGATTCTATTATTAATAACAGTTTAAGGAATAAAAGGTGTTTTAAGAAATATCGGCTGTGGTTTGTGCATCCTTTCCCTCCCAGTCCCCTATTAGACAGGGGATTTTACAACCCATAAGTGCTCAAAAGAAATACAGCGAGGAGGAAAGGCAGCACCATCAGGGTGCAATATACAAATTGTGGGTCTGTAAAGATTAGGCAAGCAAAGATGTTTTTGAGAAGCAGATATGGATAGATGGCTGTACTTTATTTGTAAGAACAATGGGCTCCCTGAAACTAGCATATTTCTTTCGTAAATTGTATAATTGTAACCTGATATCCGATCATATCTTTCTCCTTCATCCTCTGAATGTCATTCTCTTTCAAAATTCTGAGAGCAGAGAGCTTGTCCTTGTAAGTGCTTGCAGAGAATTTATCTCCACAATGTAAAATCAGGCTGATTATTAAATTAAATAAATAATAATAATATCTGATTGAAACAGATGAAAACTGGAAGTTTTAAACAGGAACTTGTGGGCATCCAGCCGTAATTTTGCATCACATTAAAGGATTAAAACTGAATTTTATAGAATTCATGTTTCTTCTGTTAGTTTTATCACTCTTTGTTATATGCAGAGCTCATCAAAGTACGTTAAATATTCATTAAGGAGAATAATTTGTGGTAAATAACTGTAGCTTTAGAAACATCTCTCTATAAGAATAATGATTACATCATAGAGATATAACTTGGTTGTCTCTCTATTTGTTTTTAAATTCTCAGTAACCACTTCTGATTTGGTGAAACACACCAATGTGAAACACACTCATTTTCTTTGTAGTATGATGGATTGTTGTTGTTGTTGTTCTGTATTATGTTGCTTCTAAGCAGAAAAATAATGAATGACATTTGTAAAAAATTAACACATCTTTAAGCTTATGATAACATTAGCAAACTTTGAACATCCATAGTAATAATTATTTTAATGATTAGAGCTAAGTAAGATTAACATGAATCCACCTATTTTAGCTTAACATTATTGTTTACTACTTTCATGTTCTATTTTTAAAGCACAGTCTAACAAGCTTTATTTTCTCTGTCCTCAAATTAAAAAAAAAATCACAACAATAATAAAACCCTTAGATGCAGCTAAAACTCTGAAAATGTTTGGTAAATTAATTGTCTAATTTATTAAACCTTCAGATAATGAGTTTAATTTCAATTTTGGAATGAAATCCAAGATCAGTGTAGTTTCTTATAGTTTCAAATATCCTTGTAAATTCCTGATATTTTAAAATGTAAAGTATTGCATATTAAAAACTGGCAATTGTTGTTAGTTTAATTAATACTGTATTGGAAGTTTAGATGCAGTTCTTAACATGTGAATTAAAACAACAACCTGTAGAGAATTCTCATGAGGAAAAAAAGTATTAATCTCCAGCCAACCAGTGCTGGTGGTAAAGTCACTCAAGAAACATCACAAATTTGCTGAAGGGACGACATGAGACTTTTCTATCCCAAATGCGTGCCAAATACGGTCTGGACTTGATCACAGACCAGAATTTTCATCCTGGACCTTGGACTATGTTTTTGCAATCATCACGTGCAGATCTCACTGTTACCAGATAATCCTGGGCTCTCTCTACTCTACTAATCCAAACAAAGAGCCAAGTCACAAGTTCAGACATTGGTACATATGTCATGCTTTTTTGCATCGTTTTAGTTCGTGCCATCTAGCACAATCCCAGGAAATGCCTGGACACCAGGAACTGTTCTCACAGAAAGTACAAGGCAAGTGAGTCCAGGAGGCTGCTGTCTGTGACATATGCTTTCTAGAAGGGACAAAAAAAAAGCCCTGGAGCATTTTATCTGCTACCATAGACATAGCCGATGTGATACAAATTTGGTCCACATCGCAAGGGCATTTCTAGCAAATTACTAGGAGCACACTGAACAGAGTTGATGCCAGATTTCTGATTTTATGCCAGTTTTCTAGCAGCTGGGAGAGGACACTTGGTACCTAATCCCATACAGGCTGTAAGAGAAAAATGTCCTTAAAAAATATTTGAAATGCAATCGATAGAGCCAGTTTGCACCAGTTAATATTCTGTCACATAGAAAGATCACTTCTTATCCAGTACCAAACGTCCTAAAACCAGGGGGTTGTTTTGTTTTGTTTTGTAAACTCATAGCCTGAAAACTTTTTCTAAGTGAATATTTTGTGTTTATAAATTCTAGGTTTCTTTTGGTCTCTTCCAGCCCTATTTTCCAGTTATACTATTACAATCATTTCAGCCAGCTGCAAAAATGTACACAACAGCAACCACACTGCTTTCTCCTGCAGTCCAAAAAAAAATTTTCCAGGACAAAAGATGGTAATTATAATGCACTATACCTTGTATAGTTAAAAAAAAATAAATAAATTGTGGTAAACCAGGGCACTAGGAACATTTTTATAAACTGAATTTTTCTAAAAATATAGGTCTATTCTAAGTGCATCAGTATTCAGAAAACTACTCCATGTCTTATATAGATGGATTTTGATTATATTTTCTTATTTCAATTTACTCTCAAATAAATAACCAGACATGAAGGTTGGAGCCTTGAGGAGAGACGCCCCACCACTTCAAGCCAGAGTCTCTAAATATATATTTTATTAGAACATTCAAATAATAACCTAAAAATGAAATAATTCTTTCAGCTGAGAAAAGTCAACACTATTAAGCAAGAGAAACTGAACTCAAGATTTAGCAGCAAACTTCCCACCTTTCCATCTGCATCTTCAAAATAAGCATCTTTTCAACAAACTTGGAAAGTTATCCAGGGTTAAGGCAGAATGCTTCTTGAGGAAGACAGTATTGAGTAGGTGGGTTTTCATCCAATGACTTACCCGAGTTGTCAAGCATATTCCTAAATAGACCTCTTACAGTCTACTTTGGAGGTAGCAATATAATAAATAACTATGGGCAGCATCACATCTTTTGAGTCACTCTTGTTTCATGAATTCATGAATCTCAAGGGTATGACTAATAGCCAAATGTGAAAAGAATTCTTAGGTGACTGTGGCTGATAACTTTATGTTTAGAAGTTGGCAACACTTGTCCTCAATCTAATGATAAAAAAGTTGAAGTATCAAAGAGAAAGCATATACCAGATTTATTATCATAATTATTATTTCAAACTATATTAATTCAGCTCTTCATCCAAGAAAAAATATCTTTTTTTTGTTAGTGTTGTGGTTTGTCTTCAAACAAGGACAGTTAAATTAAAATCCACACTGCAACAAATATTAATAAATTAAATACAATATTTCTGACATGAAATTAACTTTATCAGAGATGACATAAGACCCATGGGAATTATTAGAAGCCTTTGTTAGAAGTTACCACAGAAAGTTTATGTAGGGTGCAGTAAAGATGAGAAGTATTTGCCAATACATTTGAACCTGTGAATGATAGCTGGACAAATTTATGTGTCAGTTTCTATAAGAATCTGTTTCCTTTTTCTGCTGCTTCTGAATTAGTGCAATGAGCATCTTGGGCCTCATCTCTGGTGCTTGTTGACACAAGTGTCAGTGTTCCATGAAAAGGTACGGCTGATGTGAAGTGTTCGTCTTTTCTACTTTGTTTTGACATTTCTACTGATCTGGTTTGTGCTTCATAATGCAATTAGAAATCTGAAATAACTATAAAAGATACATGAATGAGTGGTAACTACAACAAATTGCTCTCCTTGCTTCATGTATTCTGAATACGATTGTTTCCACCAGCTGGTAAAGAAAGCTGTGGTTAATTTACCCATCATTTACATCCTGTTCTAATGCACATCGAGGTCAGGTGAAAGACAAAAAAAGAAGATTATTGCTATCCTACCAGCACATTTAAGGTAACAGAAAACCCAATGTGTTTACTGTTTTTCTTTTTTCTTGAAGTACAGGCTCCTAGAATCAGGTGATTATTTGGAGAAGATCAGTTTTAATTAAAAAAAAAAAAACTAACACCATACAAAACCACCTCCATCTATGTAAAAGTAATAAAGGCTAAAAAATTAGACAGATGAGTANTGAAGTACAGGCTCCTAGAATCAGGTGATTATTTGGAGATCAGTTTTAATTAAAAAAAAACCCCAAAACTAACACCATACAAAACCGCCTCCATCTATGTAAAAGTAATAAAGGTTTAAAAATTAGACAGATGAGTGAAGGAAACCCTAAGGACATCAATTTTAACCCAGCCTTTTGGGATTAGAAAATTTCTGAACACTTGAAGTTGTAATTACAAAGTATATGTTTAAGAAAACTGAATCTATGCTTTTTGTCCCTTCTCAGTTTCATCAAATTTGTGGAGTTTGAAGTCATTGTTATTTAAAGACGGGTTTACGCACTGACAACAGGCTCAGCATCTCCTTTCCATTCAGCTGATCCAAACAGTTTTCTGTCTTTAAGGTATTTAGCTTAATATAGTTATTAATTCATGAAATGCAATGTTAAAGTAAATCTCCATTTCTAAATAAACACTAAATAAGCTAACTAAGTAACAAATGTAAGATTTCTGCAGGATTTTTGGCTCAGTGGCCATTGTTTCACCGTGACAGCTTCAGGACATAGAGTTTGTTTGAATAAAAAAGATGTGTTGTAATGATCTGTAAAAACCACTGTTGGTAGCCAAGCCCCAAGTATAATGGGAACTGGCAGGCGTGTTGTTGGTGATTTGGCAAACCCAAGGGAAGATGACCAAGACCCCTCAAATGAAAAATTAAGGGATGTCTTATCTGGATATTTTGGTAAGCTTTAAGGACTTTTTATGCGAGCTTGATTCATTCAAGCATATAAACAGAGAGTCACTTGTATTACATGATTACCTTAGGACACCCAGGTGTCCTCTGAGAATAGAGCAGATTGGTACTGGTTGCCAGTAATGTCAGTCTGAGGCCAACTGACCCTGAAAGGAGTTGCTGCCTTCTGCATTCCTGCAGGAGCTTTCCTGAGAGCTCACTGCAGCAAGTCGTTCTACTGCAGCGCAATGTGGTTTTTCTCTGCAGAAGAGAATAGCAGGATAGACATGTGTTCATGAATCTCAAGCAACATTGCAAAAACAAGTGCATGTGCTATTTCTTTTCTTAAAAATTTATGCAATTTCTATTGATGTCTCTTCGCAGAAGCCATCTGAATTATGGTATGGATTAATTTGGTTTAGAAATTGTTCAGTTCTGAGACACCCAGTAGAAGTTCAAAATTTAAAACTAATCATGAACAGTTCAAGGATTGGTGGCAGTATGCAGGAAAAATTAAATTAGAGGAGTCATTAAAATTGTACGAGTCTAGGATACCTGCATCGTATTTTCCTGACACTAAACATTGCTGTTCTACTGCAGTTTAATTCAGCCCAATGCAATATAAATTACTTCACTGACTTATATGTACTACTTCAAACAAGTGTCTGTGGGGGAGGGGAGGACAATTATAGTGCTTCAGCTGGAATAAGCAATGTTGTATGGATTATTAAAATCAATAAAATAATATTTAAAATCGAAAAATCCTAGTCTGAGGCAAAACCAAAGTATAAATCAGTATTTATGGATTCCTATAAACATGGTGTTTATGTTTATCTTATGAAAGAATTCTTTATTGAGAAATACAAAGTGGCACTCAATTACTGTTTTTTTTTCCCGTGTCCACTTACCATCAAAAGTTTTGCAGAGACATTAAATTGTTTGTTAGAAACATTTCTGCTGAGCTTTACTGAGAATTGTTAAGAAGGAAATAGGGTTAAGGAGCTTGAATTTTTTTTGTTTTTATTTTTTCTAATCATTATCTTTAGATAGGTCTAACTTAAGTCTCTTAGCTCTACTATCTACCTGATATCTTTTTAATTAAGAATAACTATCTCCCAGTTAATTGTCCTGGGAAAACTTTACCTTTGACAAAACACATCCTATCTTCATACTGCTATTAAGGCACTTTGATCAAGATTACTAGACAGAGGTTTTTTTATTATTTCTTTTGGAACTTTTCTTTTACTTTAGCTACACAAGGTAAAGGAAGAATTTTTTATTTTCTTTAAATAGGAATTTGAATTGCTGTATTGCTGTAGGGTACGTTTTAATGATGTTGTTCATCATATAAACTTTTTATTTGCAATAGAAGTTTACAAATTTACAATTGCATACATAATTATTTACAAAATTATTTTTAAGTGCATCCCTCATTACTCTATGTTAACAGCTAATGTCAATTATTGGGAGGCTCAACCTGAAATAATCACCCACACTCCACATTTTTGAAATATATAAACAAAATTAAAATATCTGAGGAGAAATTAAAATATTTAGAAGTAAAAGTCTCATCCATTTTGAAATGAACCCACTTTTTATAACAAAAGATCTGAATGTTTTATTTAGAAAATTTTGAAATGAGAAAATTGTAAAGTTTTTTAATAGTTTAGGTATCTATTTGAAAAAAAAAGATGGTTAATTCAATGCAAATTCACAATTATGTTTTCCATCTACAAAGTAACTTTCATTAAAAACTATTTTTATTCGAAAAAATGCCACTTCTGTCTACTAGTGACTTCTTTTGTCATTTTCTGCTCTGTATTGATATGTTGTGTTTTGTAACTGACATTATAAGTAGAACAGGACCATGAACATAAATTATGTAGTGTACTTTCCACTTGGACATGCTGGACTGTTACTAGTTCATGTTTCCTGTGAACTTGGACCTTTTTGAAAAATATTACAGAGAGGAAAGGTGCTATTATCTCGGTGGGCAACGGAGGATTCAAACTTGCTAACAGCATTGAGATAATACTATTTCATCTTCATGTATCCAGGCAGTCTATGCTGTCTGTGGCCTAGATGGTGATATACTGAAAAGATTTTGAGAGCAGTAGTATAACAGGTCAGGGCAGAGATAAAATGTGCATTATTTCTTGTATGTTTCATCAGTGGTAGAGAATCGTTTGTGCCGTTACTTAAGTGGGAATATATTTACCACATGTATAAGTGTTTGCTGTTCTCATTAATCTCTACACTTTTAATGCGGTTTATGTAGTATTAGTGAAAGACTTGGTAATTTGGAATACTTAGTTTCTTCTGGTTTAACTTAATTTCATTCAATGGTGTCTTCTTGTCGCATATTTTTCCCTCTGGATTTATTCAGTATGTTAATCATTCATTCTCTCTATGAAAAAAAGTCCTACAAAACTATACAATTGTAAATATGACAAACACGTGTCTTAACTGTTTCTGGTTTACTCTTCATAACATCATAGTAGTAAGAAATCATAGGAAACATAACTAAATAACATCCCCTTAAATGCACAGAGATATGTTCTCAATACTTGTCGTTTAAGAAAAAAAAGGAATGGATTTAATGGGCTGACAAGCCATTAAAACTTGAGTACATTTTAACAATTTATTCCTGGGAAATTTGTGGTCAGAGTTGTTAAAAACTGATAGATTTGAGTGGGGACAGGCAAAACTAGCTGCTGTGATAAAATAACATAAAGGGCCACTGAAAACTAAAATACAACATGACAAATTTGAAAAGTTACCTAATGGACAGATGTTGCTATTGTTTTGGCTGATGCCTCATAAGTGTATTTAACATCTGGCATGCAACTGTATTTTCACCTTGCTTGTTTTTGAAACGTAAAAACAACCATTGAATAGTGATTGGGATAGAGACATGTGTGTTCTTGGCAAAGGCTTCTACAACTGAAATATCTGACCCATACAGCACAGATCTGCTTTGTATAGACAAGATAAATTTATTCCAATAAATTGTGGTTATTTATAATCAGGATCAACATGCATAAAAGTGTATTTGCTTAAAACATGGCTGAATTTCTTTCCATTTTCCTTAAACAAATTTGGAATACTTCCTTGCCAAATAAGACTTTCCCTTCTGCACTAAACATATTTTGCATAATTATTTTTTTGTTGGTAAAAGACAAATTCATATGTACTGAGACTATATGACTTAACTGATTCACCAGACCTATCATCATTTCCCAGATTAACCAATACATGTATGCCTTTGTTGTGTTTTTAAGAAAAGGCAGCTTCGTATGCTAAATCTATTAGCTAACACCAACCTGTTAAGACTGCATAAGAGATTCATTTTCCGTATTCTTTTTCTTTTTTTAATCCACACTTTTTTTATATACACTTACTTCTGTAAATTCTAAGGCCACAACATTAATCTATTTTTATGCAATAGCAAGGAAAAAAACATGGTTTATCTTGAAGAATTTAAGAGATTCAGATGATGCTTTCATACTTTGAAGACAGATTGTGCCTTCTTCTAGGTTTAAGGAAAAGACACGCTTGATGGAAATAAGAACCAAGAAGGAAGTTCTGAAATTTCACTATGTCAAGAGATCCCACTCCAAATAGAGCATAATGAACCAGGGAAAGAAGCTGAGTAGGCAAATGTTTTATTTTTTAATGGTGGGCTAGTCAACCAAATTCCCCAAAGTAAGAATTTGTTGATATAGCATCTACTATAAAGTATAAATCACCAGGAATTAGATGAAAGCCAAGTATAACCACAGCCTGATGCCTTGACCACAGAAGCTTCACTGTGAATACTACCAAGCTAAGGGGAAAGAAAGAAAAAGAAAAAATTTTGAGACTGAAGATTCAAATACTGAGAGAAAACAGAAAGGATGATTCTGTTGTCTCTTCTGCATTCTTACTGATATTTTCTTTAATTTGTATGTAAAGAAAATAAATGTTCTGTCCTTTACTTGTTATACCTTAAAAGTAACACAGTGAAAATAAATATTCTGTCTAGTGTGTTTCCAAGTCCTTTCTGCCTTCCACTTTCTTCTTCACCTTTAAAGCATCTAATTACTGTCTTGTTCAATATGACTTGTACTGTTTTTGTGATTCCACTGTTTTTTCAAAAATGTGTGAAATCACACGAGGGACAAAAAATAATGTCTGTGAACATGTCATTTCAGTTAATAACCTTTCAGTTGGAAGGCTGGATGAGGGAAAAGTATTTTTTTCCATTTTTCCTCTGGATGCTTGCGCTAATAATTGACAGAAGCTCACTGAGTTAATTTTGCTTGTAAAAGCCTGTAAACTGAGTCAGAATCCTGTTCTTTTGGTTAATCTTATTTACTCCCTGCCCACCCCCTGCTTAAAACACTGGTAATGTGTCTGTCAGCCGTAAGCAGACCTTGTGCCATTTATATGTATAGTTCTTGGTAGTGATTTTGGAATTTAAACAGAAGATGAGATATCACATCACTGAGGCTATGGTAGTGAGAAGAACTTAGTCTGCTTTTCCAAGGAATTCAGGACAGAAAAAATAAATCAGTTTCATAATCAATATTCTTGCTTGAAGATTGACTACACCTTTGTCCTTCCGTGGTACCCTGCCCCTTTGCTTGGTCTCATAAAAAACCCTCCTTTCACAGGAAGACTAAAACAAAGAAGCACCAAAGACCACGCTGTGGTGACTATCGGTATTGCAGCAGAAGGATACCTGGAGTGTGCCTCTCTCGCATCGCAGTAAAAGGAGTGGACAGAAGAGAAAGGTCAGTACAGCTGCGGACGAGGTAACTAGGTCCAAGGATCTAATGAATTCTCCTGGAGGAACAAATCTGCCACTGCTGCTGTGTCATACAAAAACTCCATCAGTACCCGGAGGGAATTCCAGAAAAAGCCCTTTTCATCTCTGAGGTAGAGATTTGCCTGTCCCATAACTTTGCCACCCTATGTTACTGCCTGATTTGTCTGTGCTAATACTGATCGTGGCTCTAAGCTTACACAACTTGAGGCAGTGAACAAGACTCAGACCAGTTCCTCTGTTGTAGTTATACTAACGTGCAGCTTCCCTCAGGATTTTTGATGACTTCCCTTTTGTAGGTGCAACCAAGGATTGTATTAATGGCAGCAGCATGAAAGACAGTGATGGAGGGGAGGGGAGAGTTACAAAGATGTTTTTCAACTAGGTATATTAATTTCAGTGTAATATTTTGGTTCATTCATAACTTACAACTTAAGCACATTTAACAATCCCTAGTTCTGAGATAAAAACAGACCTCAACTACAAGTTCATTCATTAAGTGCTTAACATTTAGCTTTAATAATAATTAGAACAATCATTTTAAAACTTCCTGTTTTCTGTTTCATTTAATATGCATTCATTTTTTTTAATCACTTTCTCTGGAAAAAATTTAACTACTGTTTGTGCTAATCACACTGGACCAAAGACTGGGGACCAAAGGAGAAGAAGAAGGTAAAAAACAGAAACCAAAACCCTTCCTTCATTTCTTATAGTAAACGTAAAGAAACATAGGAAGATAGATATTCTAGTAAATAGTCTATGGAAAATAACAAAATTCTGTTACAAACCTGCAAGATCATGAGATCTTAATTTTTAGAAGAAAGACTGTGAAATTAGGTTTCTAGTTCATTAAACAATATCTACAATTTCAAAAGGTAGATGTGTCTGTCAATAAGTGTATGTCTGTCAGTGCTCTTAGAACTCTTAAATGTTTCTGCCCAAGAATTCTTTAGAAAAAGTTCAAAATTAATAAAAAATTATTGTGCTAATTCAGTGAGGTCAGGCAGCTGTCCCTTGGAAAGAATAACAGTGAGTTTTTAAAAGCAGGGAAACAGTTAATACATTAAAAGCCACTTAACTGCTTATTCAGAGGTTTCAAATAGAAAATGCATATGAAAAAGCTGTGTCTGCACCTAATCTATAACTGGAATGTTAAATGAACAACGCTACAGTCATCTAGAGACTTTGGCAGTATCCTGAAGCATGTCTGCATAGCACCAGAAGACTTTGCTGTCAACTCTCTATCAAGTCTTTCATTGCCAAAAGGAATAGTGAAAGAGTGGTAGAACTGTGCTCCCATAATTAATGGCATTTATTTCCATAGAAAGACATCCCTAAAATATCTTGATATTTTCCAAGTGATGATCAATATTATGGTCTATAATACTGAATTTGGCACATAAGGAAAAGTTG
Organism: Anarhynchus alexandrinus; assembly: GCA_008711295.1. Classification (NCBI taxonomy): domain Eukaryota; kingdom Metazoa; phylum Chordata; class Aves; order Charadriiformes; family Charadriidae; genus Anarhynchus; species Anarhynchus alexandrinus. The sequence goes on along the minus strand of VUYV01000100.1, from coordinate 1,267,432 downwards.
GTATCAAATTAAGAAATGTATGTAAAGCAAAGTAGAAAACAAAACATACAAAAACAGATACTCAACCCCTACCTCAGAAGGCAAACAAAACCCGAGTAGACCATAGAAGCATTTGAGAGCAAGATAGTGGAACGCTTTCCAGGTGCTGCACCATCTGAAAGCCACTATCAATACTGAATGCTAACATCTCCTGGCAAGAATAACTTGCCAGTTTCTAGGCATACAAACATGAAATTTGGATAAATGAAAATATGTAGAACTGTGCTAAGAAAGCCAAAGTAAACATCAGTTCCCCAACAACACTCCTAGAAAAAGGAGCAATAAATCTGTTTAAAACAAAGGACAAAAAAGTAAAAAGCTGTATGGTAAGAGACAAGAGGGAATATGTGAGCAATAACACCAAAGAGACAGAAACAGCTGCTGTGAGAAGTGATGGTAAAACACTTTATCAACTCAACAGGATTCTAAGTGGCAAATTTGCATTAGGTAAAGGATGTATTAGTAAAAAAACAGAGAAGCACCACAAAGACTCTTTACCATGTCATCCATCTGTGTACTTGATTTTCTAAGGTACCTCTTCTTTTTTGTATTAAGTCCAAGTTTCTTGTCTTCACTTTCAAATCTGTGTTCACAGCCTAACCTCCTCTTGTTTCTGATTTTTCATCTATAGGGTAAGTGACTCTCTTTGATATTTCCACAGCCCCTCTCTTGCCTACACAAGACAATTGAAAAAAGCCACTTTTATGCTCAGTCCCATCCTTTGCTCAAATATGGAGGAGCTCCATATAAGTGCTGTGAAAAAAATTATTTTCCTTCCTTATTGCCCGGGATGGGATCAAACTGTATCAACAATATTCTTGACAGACACTAAACTATTTTTTCTAAAAGACCTTTGATGATGTGGTATGAACAACACCCATATGTAATCAGTTCAATGTTTCATTTCATTTACTGGTTTGTGGCACAAGTAGAGAATGTACTATTCATTTTTGTTTACACTTTTATGTCCTTGAAGATTTTTATTATTAACTGTTCTTCTTGAAACTAGTGAAAATATTTTCCCAATCTTTCAACAACTGCCATGTTCTTTGAGCTTTTCAGTTTCTGTTGTTTGCCTCTATATTAACTCAGGTTGCTGCATATCTTTCTTGCAATGAAGTGCCCAGAAGTGGAGATGATAACAATGTGGTTTTTACCCCTACTTTTATTGTTAATCAGAGTTTTGCCTCTGTTCTCCTTTTGGTATAATTCAGTGTGAAATTTACCTGTTTCAACTTTGCTAATCCTCCTTCAGTTCATAATCTAATTCATAATCTAACAAACAGAAGAACTTTGTCCTTTGTTTTATAGTTGGCTGTTCCTCACAAACCATTGCCTCTGAATTTTATTTGGTTTTTTTTTCCCACAATTTTCAAACAATTTCAGTATATATAGATTGAATTCTAATCCCACTCTGTTGTTCTTACATTGCCTCACAGTTTCTTATCTGCAAAGGCAATAAACCTAGCCTCTACTTCATCATCTAATTCTTCACTGAAAATAACGAATACAGCTGGCCCCAGAACTGACCTTGTAGCACCCCTATACATAACCACACTGGAATGAAATAGCTTTTTACCTCTTCTGTTTCTTTCTTTTTGATTTGGTTAGAGAGCTACAATATAGGCACCATATGGCTTATCAACAATAAACTAATGCACTTAGATAGATTTTTCTGACAATAGAGCTCAAAGTAAAAGCTCAGGAAAACAAAGACAAAAAGACTATCCAACAGTCTACTTAACAAGATAGAAGGCTGATAATAAAGGAGAAATCTAACAAAATTTCACAGTTCTGAATTCAAACATTAAATTAGAAAAAAACCCCAGATATATAAAGCAAGTGAATTCTCAGACTTTGACAATAACACGTATGCCAATAGGAATGTACAGAAAGAAGTAAAATGTGAAAGCTGGAAAGTTAATATTAACCAGTTTAAGTAAAAATCTATGTGTCAAAATAAGAACTTCAAGCCCTTCACCTTTCTTCCTCAAATATTAATTCCACCTTATTGTATATTTCTGAAAGCTACAAGTTTACCAAAGATATGTAGAGAGATGTCTAAAGGGCTGTGAAAATAGATGCACCCTAGAAAAGAGGTATTAAAAGAAATGAATTAATAACAGCTGCTGAGATATGTCAAAGAGTTTAGCAATCCTTCTCTTTACTGTTATCCAGAATAAGAGATGGAAATATTTAGACTGTGCGTTAAGAATAAATTTATAGAATCTGCTATAACAGGTGTAACTTTGGGCAGCTGGAGGAAGAAGTAAAACTGCCATTTTAAAGTTGTCTCTGTTGTAATTCAGTTGTGTATGTCTTAATAGCATATACATATGTTGTCTATGCATAGATACAAACATAGACAGAGGAATTTTGTAGGGAGCAGAGGAAACTTTGAAAAGGATAAAGGAAGAAATAAGCCTGAATCGTTCCCTTCCCAGCCCGGTCTTGCCAAGGGGCTGCCTTTGTTCCTCCCATGAGTTTACAGCTCAAGAGCACAATACACTCTTTAGCTCCTCGTCTTTCCATGATGAAAGAAATTCCTCGCCTCACTATATCATCAGAGAAAAGTAGGACCTGAGACTAATAGTGATAGTGATGATAAAAATTGACCTCCTCTTTCCAATAAATGTATAACCTTTTTTAGTTCTGATTCATACTGGGTGTGTTTAGCTCCTTGAAATGCAGCCTTCATACTGTGTTAGAAGGTTGAACTGAACTAACTGTGCCTGGTCTTCCCATTCTGCCTTGGCACTGTGTTGAAATAAAGTCTGTATTTTTGCTGAACATCTGTTGCTGTGGTTCACCTCTGCTTTGCCTCATAAGATCTCTTAATCGTAGTATTTTGTTTTTTCAAGGTTTCTTATCAACAATAGGTTTTCACTCACTGACCTCAGAATAGTTTTGTCGTCCATCCCTAGCACCTGGCCAGATTACTCCAGGCAGGCTTTGCTCTTTGTAATTATGTCTGGATTGCATTGCAACTAGTTTCACCATCCAGCTGGAGTTAAATTAGCCAGTGATGTAATAGTTGCAAACATGGCATTGCATGACTGGCAGCTCACTTCTACAGCACAGCATTTTGAAGACATTCAGCTTTACTAAAAAGTTTTCCTCTTCGTAAGAGTTTTCAGCATTATTCCAGGTATCCCATTTCTTAGAATTCTCTGGGTCGTAAGACCCTGTGTATTGATGCTTGTTTTCATTTGCCACCTTCAAGGTAGGATTTGATTATGTCCTCCATATAATTTATAAAACTGCCTGTGAACTAGGTATACTTCATTTTTCCTTTCCCATGGTTTCCCAATGGTGTGTACTATCTACAGAACCTGGTAAGTGTTCTTTTTCTTTTTTTTTCTAAGTCTGTTATGTCTTGTGGTCTGGACTTTCTTGATTTAATCATGTGTACTTTCTCTGAACACTGCTTTGAGCGTTTCTCTGCACATTTCAGCCATATTTGCTGTTTAAAGACATTTCTGTGGAGCTAGATCTGTCTCTTAACAGTCTCTCTTGAAGGCTTTAATCACATGTCCCACAACTGAGCCTGGCTCTAGTTAGCAAGTCTTTTATGATTCCAGTGCTGCGTGTGGATGCCAGAGTTCACAGCTGTGTAATGTTAGTATTGGTTTTGGATGTAAAAACATGTTATCATATTCCAGTTTCATTCATTTGTAGGTCATAATCCTCAAGCACCTTTATCTGCTATTCCAGTGTTTCAGGCACTATGCTTAGTTACAATATCTCACTCAGCTACTCATTCTTTGCGCTGCCCAGTGAGCTGTTTGAGGAATTTCTTTTCATTTTCCTTTATCTTTATTTTATAATGGTCACCTTTCCACACAGAATCAGTTTTTGCTTTGCGCTGCCAGGTTTTCATTTGGAAACGTAGTAGTCAGGGTTTGTGTTTGCGCTGACTGTTTTGTTTTCAGTCATGCTTTGCATGTGACTTTGGCTCTCACAGCCATAAAACAAACATCTACGTTTCCCCAAACGTCTCCTGTTTTTTCAGGTGGGTTATGGTTTCTCTATGTCCATTTGCCCTAGCAGGTTGGGAACCTCCTCTCCAGATACTGGACACTCACAAATCCTGTGCTTATGGCTGTCTGGTAAAAGCCGCAGTCTATGCATACTGTATTGCATTTCTACACACATTAAATTCAATATTATTCAGGAATAAACAGAAGTACCATGCTGTGTGTATTCTCTGGGTGCTTTCTGACACCTCATGGAAGTAGCAGATGTGCTTCTTCTGCCCACCTCCTTTCAAGAGCTGTGAAAATTATTCCACATATTCTCTGCAGTTATTCTGTGCATATAGATCAAATCCTATGTAAAATGGAAGTGTTCATACTGAATAACTCTGTGGTGAATGCACACTTACTTATGTCTTGTAAAAAATGCATCCTTTATTAAGACAAGCATTTAGAAAAGTATTACACTGAAATTGTATTCAAAACACTTCTTGTTCAGCAGCCTTCTCCAAAGTCCTGCCTTGTGCACACGGGGTTTTCTCAAAGGTTCAATATATGTTATTACTTCAAAGTCAGGAGGAGCTGCAAGTCTTACTAGAGCATGTTTAAACCAGTTGTATGTCAAGCAGCTGTACTGTCTAAGTGTTGATTTATTAAAATTCTTTTTAATCAGCTAACTGTTTGGATGTATGTGTGTTAATGGTTCGGAGAGCTTGTCGGTCATCTCAAATCTGAGCAGAATCAGAGCAAGGGAAACTAAAAAGTAAAAACTTGCAGTTGGCTGAGATCTATAAAATAAATTACTTTCAAGGAAGTGTCAATCAAGTATTTAAAACTCCCTGGCTCCTTAGGCACATCATCTCATTAAGTTTATTTGTAAGATGATGTTAGCTTTGAAGTGGCCCTTGTTATTCAAGGTGTTCCTGGTGCCTCTGGCTGTTTTCTGCCAGGTCTGTCATTTCACAGCCTGCCTCGGAACTCTAATATAGAGTTAATCAATGAGACTAAAGATCTCCTAGGAACAAATGCCCAGACAAGAAAACAATCTCTTGTTTTGGCTTGCTGTTACAAACCATCGTATCCTACAACCCAGCAAATCAGTCCCCCACTGTGTGTTAGAAGCTTTGTTAAAATAAATTTCTCTACGATGTGAATGTTATTCCAAGCAGAACACACAGACATACATGAAATTACTGACTTGAAGATAAGAAGCTGGCTGGGAGGAAATACATGTCTCAGCTTAGCCTGATTTCAAGATTGCAGCTTGGACATGCAGGATTAGATTTGAAGAGGAATTGTGCTCCAAATCTGGGACCTCCTTAAATAATTAGGTGGGAGGTAGGTATAAAACAGTTTTCTTCAAGGTCGCTAGACTCAGTAGTTTTATTTTTTTCTTAAAACATCTGCAATGAACACTCAGGTTGACTTTAATAGAAAGCGTAAGTTTTCTCTAGACAGAATAATACCGAAGGACAAAAAAGAAACAAACAAACAAAAAAAATACTTTCCTTGGAACAGATGTTGCAAATTTTTGTTTGTTTGTTTTATATGGAGGCATTCATACAAATACAAGCAAAATTATTAGCACTGAAGTCATCCCAGGCATTTGTTTTGACATACACTTATTTGCTGCATATGTTATGAAAGGATCTCATTACCTGATTTCAGATAAGAATTTGGACTCAGTCTATGGGTTGCTTATCTTTAAGTACAGTTGTGCCAGCAATGTGAACTCTGAGAAAAATATCAAGAAGAAAGAGAAAGATAGATTTGTTTTCTTCTTGGTAGAGTTACATTTCATTGCAATGAGATATTACAGTTATATAAAACCTTTCGTTTCTAAGAAACTTTTTGTGCTTGACAAACTGTATGCACGTATGAATCATTTCACAGAAGTAGAACTATTTTCACCCAACACTGAAATGAAATCAACATGGCAGGTGCTTCAACAGTATGGCACAATAACTTTGGAAAGGAAGAGGAAAGAGTGCTAAAATAAAGCTTTACAAAGAAAGAGTGTGATCAGCCATTCAAATTAGAACATAGAGATGCTTGACCTGTTTTTAGTTAAAGCTTTCCTTGTGAAGAAAGTCACATTAAAAGAAACCAAATAATTTTGCTGAAAAGCATTCAATCTATATATTTTAAATCTTCCATCTTATCAATCAAACCAGTTCTTTTGGCACCTAAGACTAAAAGTGGTAACACATATAAAGAGATAAAATTTATAAGCAGATAAAACCAAATGATTGTGAAGCACCCTGTCAGCTATTTGAAATGAGAAAGTTGCCAACAGCATTTTAAGACGAGATACATCTCCTCAGGATTTCTGCATATAGTTCTCGTGGTCAAATACTGTGGCATAAATTCTTGACAGCTTGATCAAAATAGATTGTACTTGGCATTTTCCATATCTGAAGCAAAAGAAATACTATAAACAGGCCTTTCAGTTTATACTGCTTTTCATCGTGGTATTCAGTAAGGATGCAGAACATTTTAGTTTGAGCTGTCACGGGGACTCTCCTGCCCCTAGGGTCTGTTCTGCTGCACATGTGGTCACCAGTAGCAAGGCTCCTGCTCTGTCTGGCCCCAGGACAGGATCCCCTCAGGAGCTCAGCAGTGCTCCGCTTTCATTAGCCATGCGTTTGCTACTGAGTGGATAAACATATGCCGATCAGCCAATGGAGAAAATCTCTTTTGCAAACATTAATTCTCATGATACACTTGAGAGTTAAGCAAGTTTTTATTATACTGATTTCACACGCAGGCAGCACCTGAGACACGAAGGTTAAATTAGGCTGCAAGCAGAGCACTTGCCACTGAGAATGAAATCTAGGAATACTGTTGACTTACAATTCCCTGTTGCAGCTAGCAGGCAAATTTCTTCCTTAAAACTACTTAACACTGAAGTAACCTGATTTAAAAGTCTTCAGGACAATTCCGTACCAATGGAAGCTACTAAAATGCTGCCTTGTTAAATTCCATTAAGCCTTTACTGCAGTACACATCTAGCATAGGTCAGTTTAAAGAATCTTTATTTCTTTTAAAGAATGTGAAGTATGATAATTGTGCACACCACAGCTCAATTAATAATAAATATCCCTTATGCTTAAAAGTCATACTAATAATTTATGGAAGTAGTTGGAAGGTCAACTTCTGCAAAGTAGGGAGTGAAGTGCTGCTCGGGAAACTATGCTGAAAATGGGATCTTGATATTATTTTGTTTGAATATAAACACTTGTAGTATTTTGTTTTTTTCTCTTCTGTAGGTTCTTGGTCTTTTTTTAGTGGCAGGATATAACAACAACAAAAGGTGTCATTACTGGAAATTTCAATCTTACTATTAAAAACTACCTGCCTGAAAACAGACAAGAAAGATATTATAACATTGGTCTGGTAAACTGAAGGTGCCAATTGTTAGTGTGTATGATCAACAGAGATGATACAATAACAGTTTCTGCTTTGCAATTAGATTAAGGGTATTTGTATTTCAAACCCAGATTCAGTTTTCATTACTGAGGTGGGAATGAGAACTGCAGCAGCAGTTTGAACTGCATCTAGAGAAGAACGTTCACAGTTGACTACACACCCAGCCAGATGTACAAGATGGGCTTCTTAGCAGTGTAGGAAAAAGTGAGTTTTGGATCCACATGGAACAAAGGTGAAGGACTGAGGTTATGCTGGGACAAAAGTGCTTCTGCTACTGGAGAGACAGGGTCAACCTCTTGTAACGTCATAGCTGGATCTGCTAGCACTCAAGGATGATCAAGATGAGAGCATCCATAATATTTCTCGGATAGTAGGGACTGATTTCTCAGTCTGAAATCTTTGTTGGCAATGAAGAGACCTATCTAATTTGCCACAAAGCTTTTTAAAAGCTATTAGAAATGCATTTCTAACTTTGAGGAGAGAGAAGCCCTACAAAGGGCTACCTAGAAAAAGAGTTATTATACATCAGTATTTTTTTAATAAAGACTCAAGTAATCATTTTCCAAGGATGATTGAAGAGTTTTGAATTACTTTTTTTCTCTTAGAAAGAGTTGGACAAAATTCTGTCTTAGGATTCTTTTTATTCCATTCTCCTATGGTTTAGTGGTAACTTTCTTGCTGTCATAACAGTATTTAGAGAAAATGTTCTTCCCTGATAATTTATTCAGGTGAATCAATGCAGTCTATGACTCATGCTTTGACTTCACCTAACTGACAAAAAGCGTGCTTAAAACTGTAGGGCTTGGTACTAGTCTGAGGCATAGATGGAGTGGAGAGGAAACAAAAGGAAATGGTCCTCTCCCAGATTCTGGGTTTGGTCTCTACTGGAGTACTGCATGTTTTCCACCAAGACTCTTTAGAACTTCATCCCGATGACAACAATGCAGTGCAATTGAAGGCAGTCCAGCTGACCTATATCATATATCAGATATGTGCTTTTTCTGAAAAATGGAGAGTAAATGGAAGTATGCCTATAGCTGATGTTAGAGTAGCCTCTTTTGTGACAGTACTCTGCGATAGATTTAGTTTATCTAAAGAGCATGTTCCTTAAATACCAGCAAACATGGTCTCCTGGGACATGATGCGAGTCAGCCCCACATAGTATTTTTCAGTTACTGAGTTCAGGTCACACTTTCTGTATTGGGTCTGGCTGAGATAGAGTTAATTTTCCCCATAGCAGCCCGCATAGTGCTGTGCTTTGTATTGGTAGCTAGAAAGGTGTTGATAACACACCAGTGTTTTGGCCACTGCTGAGCAGTGCTTGCACAGCGTCAAGGCCGTCTCTCCAATATTCTTCCCCCTAACCAGTAGGCTGGGAGTGAGCAAGGTTTTGGCAGCGGACATAGCCAGGACAGCTGACCCAAACTGACCAGAGGGATATTCCATACCATATGATGTCTGCTCAGCAATAAAGCTAAGAGAAAGGAGGAGGAAGGGGGAGCATTTGTTTTTCATGATGTTTGTCTTCTGGAGCAACTGTTACGCATACTGAAACCCTGCTTCCCAGGAAGTAGCTGGACATCACCTGCTGATGGGAAGTAGAGAATAAATCTTTGGTTTTCCTTTGCTTCCATGCGCGACCTTCACTTTTGCTTTATTAAACTGCCTTCTTCTTGACCCACAAGTTTTTTTTTTCCATCTTAGTTTCTCTCCCACCCCATCCTGTCTAGGAAGGGAGTGATAAAGCAGCTCGGTGGGCACCTGGTATCCAGCCAAGGTCAACACATCACACTTTCTGGAAAAGTCACCAAGAAGCATGATTTTATAAAATGAAAGATGTTCTGTGTTACGCTTTCTGCTCGCATTCAAGCAGCATAAGTAGAACTCTGGGGTTTACAGAAGACCATTAATTTTCAATGTTTCATCCACGCTTTTGATTCTCTTTCTTTTAAACTTTGCAAACAACCAGCGTGACTATGACAGTGACAGAAAAACGCTGATTTGTTAGGTATAATGCAGGTAGGTGCAATGTAGGTTACTTCATGGTGTGATGCCAGTGCACTTCAGTTCTGACCTTTGTTGTTTCAGGTATGTAATACTGAAGGCCTCATAAAATGTCACACAATAAGCTGTGATTGGACAATTGCGCTTAACTCTCTGCAAACAAAATGGACAGGACAAAATCATGCTTAAGAAGATACTGCATGATGATAAGTAGCATCTAATTTTGTGCCTCTTCTTTTTCTTTTTAAACTGTATGCAAAAATATAACTCAGAATTTCATGTTTTCCCAAGATTCAAATGTATATTAAAATCCCACATAACAAAGAGTTCTCCTGCTAGGACTTGCCAAATCTGCCTGGAAGCAAACCCACTGACATCCATCCAGCCAGTGCACAGCACTCTGGGCTGAGATATGATCCCAGACTGTTATCCAAACCCAGAAAAATAAATGTTACATGAACAGTACCAGCACCTCCCAGGGATATGGGAAGAGCAAGTCCTTGCTGGCATTTCAGGAAAGCTTATGAGTGGATTGCCTATTTCCAGGGATATTGCAAAATTTTGACACATATCATCCTGTGTGAAAATAAAGATGTTTCTTCCTTTGCAAGTGCCCTCATACCCAGACACAGTTCATTTTCTTTCTACTGATCGCTGTGAAAGGAATGTCAGTGATGCATATTATTTTAGTTGTTGCCAGGCGATGTTTACACTTTTCAAGGACTCTTTTCAGCTTCCCATAGACGTTAAGAAGGAGCATAGAAAGAACAGCAGAATGGCCAATGGAATATTCCATACCATAGACATCATGCTCAGTGTATAAATGGGGATTGGCCAGGGCAGGGAATCCACAATCACTGCTCGGGAAGGTATGAGTTCACCGGGTGGTGAGAGTGATTTGTGTTATTATTCTTATTGTTATTGTTATTTTCATTTTCTGTTATTGCTCTATTAAACCATCTCAACCCACAAGGTTTTTTTCCTTTCCCTTTCCCCTCCTTTTCTCCCTCTTCTCCCTGCCCTTCTGAGGGGAAGGGGGAGAACTGCCCGAGCAGGTGAGTGGTCCTAGCTGCCAGCTGGGATTAAACCACGACAAGGATGATAAAAGAACCTGGCAAACTCCTGGAAATCAGGACTGTTCTGGTCACATGCTGAAGAAGATTATTCTTATTTCACGGTTACAGCCACTTCTGAAGCAAAATGAAACAGAATGATGGCATAGACTAACATGCATCAAGTTTAAGAAGGGCTTAAGCAAAAAAATCTTAACCAACTGAAACTTCAAGCCATTCTAGGCAATTAATCAATCTGCCTGCTAAGAAAAATTCTGCTAAGTATTTGTTCAAGTCTTCACAGTCAGTCTGTCTTCATGACCCATGCACATTCATGGATTTGAGTTTTCACTCATCAAGATGCTCACAGGAACAGTGATCCACTGCCACAGAAGTCAATGGAAAAAGGGTCTCGCTGATTTCCATTGGATAAGACCCAAAACACACACTTTAAGTTTTACATTGTACTCTCACACATCAAGCGTTAACTACTTGCACATGGGAGCAGTTGCACCCAGATTGACTATATTAAGTTAACATGGGACATTGCTCAGAACGAAGGACTATAGATGTCTCAGAGCTCTGTTAGAAAAGTCAGGAAACAGAAGGAATAAGATGCAATTTATAGGACACAATCATAGCTTAACAGTACAGAAATATCAGAATGCCAAAACCAGTTTTTGCAGTCCCTGAAATCTTGTGATCACTTTGTACGGTAAAAAATAAAATAATAAAAAATAAATAATTACTTTTTCAAAACAGAAAATATGCCTCTGTTTTGGTTCACCATGAGAAGGGAAAGAAAATGAACTTGTCAAATAAATTATATGCTGTGAATCACTTGCTCGGGTCTGTTCATTAAACCAAGCCTTTTATAAAACACATTGTTCTATATGAAAAATGCTTTTTCTGTTTCTTCCCAGCTGCATGAAGGTCTTCCATTCAAAGTTTCACTTTATTCTACTAATTAATTACACATGCCTTTGTAGCTCTAACTTTAAAATGTTATTTGAAAGAGAACATACTTTTGAATCAATATCAATCACATTGTTTTATTTTCTCAAGGGAAAAGAAGATGCTCAAAGGAAATTAATCTTATGTCTACACTAACTTGTTTCCATATAGAATGCGCTTTTGGCCTTTGGAAAATCTGCAGCATTGTTCACATTTATTTACAAGTCTCTCTATAATTAAATTTCAAAATAACTTCTGGGGTTTTATTTGACTGTTTTGTTTCAAGAAAGGTGGAGTGCAGAGTGACGTCCTTATAATCACGGGATTGATACTGTGAGTTTGCTGTTCTTTGTCCCTGGCACATGATTCTTGGTTACCCAAATTGCTCTCAGCAGAGCAAGGTGGGGTGGGACATGGTGGAGTTCTCTAGAATGTGATAGAGTGGTAAAGACCAACCCTCATGTTTCTGCCTCAGGCTGTCCTCTCCATATTGCTGCCAACAAGAAAAAAAACTGTTCTACAGGAAAGTAGTTTAGAAAAATGAGGTTTAAATATACCAAATAAAGAGGTTTCAAAGTTCACCTGCTGTGATTTCCTACTGTATAGACCCCTGTATTGCTAATTCCCTAAATGTGATGTTTGCTATATTATTTTTTCAAAGACCACAAAATCATTCTATCATGTGAAAATTGTCTTTTTATTTTTCCCTTTTCAGAAATGGTTCCTACCCTTGGGACAGGGCAAAAGCAAGAAAAAATAGGCTGAATTTTATCCCGTGTGTCCACATAGTGGTAGTAAGTTGACACCATATTCTAGTTTATCTACTATATCCTATTAAAATTATACAGCAAACCCAGCAGACTACTGCATTGCAGCTCTTATAAAAAAGTTTTTGGGAAATACTACAAGTACATTTCAAGGTAAATACTGTTAACCTCATAAAGAAATCTTCAGGCTTGGAAAGGTGAAACAATTTGCCTCATATATACAGTAAATCTTTGAGCAGTGACATGACAGAGTCCAAACCTAACTCCAAAGCTCTGCCTCTCAGCTTGGGATTCCACAGGTAAACATGCTGCTTCCAATTTTACTTTTTTTCTCTTTTCTTTCTTATTTACCCTATTAAATGCTATTTTCTGTAGACTGAAAAATATTTGATGGCAAGAAAAGCAGTGAATCTCAAATTAAAGCTTATTACATATTATAAAAATCCTATACAACATAGTATAGGAGTATTCTTTTGAACTTTTGAACTCCAGATTCTTCAAAGCACTGCTCCCCTGTATCTATCAAAGCAATGTGTACCACTGCTGTGGAGAGGATCTTATTCTTGATGCAGTTTATTTGGTATCTTTTTGAGAGAAGAAAGTCAGTCTTGTCTCACAGAAATCTTTGAAGCTCGTTCTAATTAGAAGGACCTCTTCTATGATTTTACTGGTTTTATTCACTCCACTCTTTTTTATGGCTAAAACTATTCCAAGGAAATGGTCTTAGCAGTTGGCTGCTTAGCACTTCATCTGTTCCTGCTGCTTATTCTTCCCTTGAAGTCACACTCCTGCGTTAAAGGCACTGAGTTTGTCCCTGTAGCCGTCAGTCCTTATGCAATAAAGCTACGCACCACAGACATCAGATGCAGTTAATCTGTAAATCAAACAAACAGGGGGAATGCCAGAAGTGGAATCATCATCTCTTCAGGCTCAACAATACAAGTCTTAATAGCTAAAGTCAAAAACTAGTATCGACAGTAAGTTTTTCACTTGCTTCCATGATCTTATAGCTACATCTATGCTAATATTAATACCAATGCTAATACTGATATTAATAATAACAACAGCATCATAAAAATTCAGCTAAACTGTCAGTGTATCTTGGAAATTCCTCATTCATTGCTGATAACAGATGTCAGCAATCTTCTGTTTTCCCTGTTTCTGTAGGAGATTCTTGTGTTCTTCAGAAACCACCCAGACCCAGTGACACCACAGCAGTCTGACTGACCCAGAGCCTAAGCCTTAGTATTGGCTGCTCAACACCAGTGAGTTAGAGACTGTTACAGACAGTTTGTGGGAGAACACACTAATAGTGCAGCTCCACACATTTCCTTCTCTGTCAAATACACCAGCAGTAAAAATTAAATTTATACAAATTTATACAATTGCCTTGGTTTCAGCTGGAACAGAGTTAATTTCCTTTCTAGTGGTTGTTGTGTTTCAGATTTGGTATGAAAGGAATGTCAATAATGCGTATTGTTTTAGTTGTTGCCAAGTGATGTTTATATTTTTTAAGGACTTTTTTCAGCTTCCCATAGAAGTTGAGAAGGAGCTTAGAAAGAATGGTGGAATGGCCAGTGGAATATTCTGTACAATAGATGTCATGCTCAGTATATAAATGGGGTTAGCCGGAGGTGCAGGAACTCGCCATCACTGGTCGAGATGGTGCCAATTCACTGGATGGTGAGAGTGATTTGTGTCATTATTATTATTATTGTTATTATTTTTTTTTAATTTTCCTTTTCTGTTATTGTTTCTATTAAACCGTCTTTATCTCAGACCCTGAGGTTGGTTTTTTTTTCCTTTCCCTTTCCCCTCCTTTTCTCCCTGTCCTTCTGGGGGAAAGGGGAGAACTGCGCAAGTGGCTGTGTGGTCCTAGCTGCCAGCTGGGGTTAAACCATGACAACAATAAATTAGAATTTAAAATTATTATAGCTAACCCATTATGGAAACAAATCAAGAACTTTAGTTTGTCGTAGACATTTTCTGTGCTGTTGTGAATTTTGTGGTTACTAGAGTCTCATGACTGTATTCATCCCATTTGACACCTTCATTTTTTCAGGTTCATTATTAAGCTTTAAACCATATCCGTGGAACATCTTTTCAAGTGTGTATCTCATACAGATCTCATGGATCTCAATTTTGGTGAAATAAATTAATTTTATTTTCTCTGAACCATTCTCAACTACAAAAAGCATCTGTATTTGCTTGCAATCAGGTGGATTCACTGGTGGTTGTCCTAATTTGATTGCAACTTAGCTATCCATCTCACTGTATAAACATTTTTTGCAAATGTGCTAATTTTGTTACACAAAATTTATGTCTTTAAATTATTATTCACTGTGTGGTTGTTCCCATTCTTCAAGCTCCAGTCATGCTGCTTTGTTGTTTTTCTTTCACCTCTGATCAAAATACAAATATGAATCCTAGAAATTCCTGTGCTGACATAACTTACTTGTATTTTCCTGTGAGATATCTGGAAGTCAAAACCAACCAAATCTGGGTTGAAGAAAGAGTGCCTTTGAAAAGGATTTTGCATATGAATGCATGTTGTATGTCAGTCACCAGAATCCCCACCTTGGTTCAGGAAATGCATCACCTGCTGAAAGAATATTCAGAGGAAATATCACTACATGTGTGTCTTTTTCAGGATTTTCTCCAGATATCCATCAACCACTGACAAAAAAAGAGGATACTAATCTAGAAGGACATTTGATCTAAAACTGTATCCGTACCTCAGTTAAGCAAGAACATTGACAATATTGACCAAAACGTCTCTCCTTAGAGATGTCTTTCCATATTTAACCCTTTCTTATGGTCACTACAAAAGATAAAGGTTTTATTTCTTTTCTATTCTACTGGTAGCTGTCCTTATTGTCATTGTAGGTCAATGAACATTTCTCTAAGCCCATCCAGCTCCCCTTCTACCACCAGCTTAAAATAGATACCAACTTTTTTTGGAGCATGAGCTGTGAGACAGAGGTTCCTTTCAGCTCTATCCCATGTTCTCTTGACAGCCTTTTCATCTGCTGAAGAGCGTCCTCAAAGCCATGTTTGTGGTGTCCTGTGGATACAATGGGGGCATGACATGGATAAAGCCAAGTACTTGAGTTAAATTACAGGAAAAAGATCTTTTGTATTTTCTTGTGTGCTTGCAGTTAGTTACCATGCTTCCTTTTGAAATAGATGTAGAGAAGAAGATTGTCGTGATCTACTCTACTATCACAGTTTTGGTTTGCCAATATTTCAAGGACAGTTCTTCAATTTCAGATACATCAGTTCCTTTCTGCTTTTCATGCACCTTTTAATAAAAGTTTACTTATATTGTGTCCTTATGTTCAATGCAGTACTTTTCAAACTTTTGTAATAAAAGCTTTTAATCAACTTGTTGTGATTGATTTAACAGGAACATTTACTTGTAATACTACACATGGTTCAGAAATCAGACATATCTTACAGACATCTGCTCTGTTCAGTATCTGAGATATATTCAATCACAGAATAAAGCCTTGTACAGCACATAGCTAGTGCCTCACAGCCAGCTTCAAAATTATATAGTTGATCACAACTCTGTCTCATTTACACATACAATAATTTGGACTCATTTTGCTGAAGTATTTTGCCGAACTGCAATATTAAAATATCCTTACATCGAGACTTTATTAATTTCAAAACTTCAAGAAATACGGAATTCTCAAAGTTGTCTAAGCAATGCATGCATGTCAGCAATGCATGCTATAAACAAACCCTCTGTTTATATGAACTCACTTTCCATGCTCCACACAGGTTTCTTACAAGAAATTCAAACTGCTTCTGGCCTGAATCCAGAATATTTAAAATACTGTCTGCATCTGTGGGAAGAAGACTGAGGCCAACAGTTCTGCTATTTTACCATAATGAAACTCTTCACCAGAAAGACGTATTTCATCTGAACAGAAAACTATGTTTTCTCCTGGATACATTGAAGACTACATATTGAATCTTCATTATTGTGCATAAACCAGGAACTAAGATATTTCATGGAATGCATTGAATTCCAGATAAATGCAAGGCTGAGTTTTGGCCGTATAAAGACATCATGACTGAACACCCTACTCCTCTACTCCCCCGCCTCATACGCTGTCAGGAACAAAATGGTTCCGAAATAATTTTTGCCTGAGGGATTAGATTCTAGCATTAATTTACGCACTAGCATAAATTCTCTCAGATTCAGAGGTATGCTCAGTCTTTATTTCCAATATATTCAGAATACCTATAGCTTTCAGCGAGATACAAAAGCTAAATGAACAAGAAAGAATGGGAAGAAATTCCTTGGCTCCACACTGAGAAACAAACGGTCACTATTATAAAGATGGAAAATGGTGGAGACAAAAGGAGCAGTGAAGCCAAACCACCAGCTTCATACAATAGGAGAAAAAAGGAAATATGTGATTTAGACATTTTCATCGTGCTAACCATGATGTGAGTTTAGGGAAAGCACCTACTGTGTATCTTGACAGCCAAAATCTATTGGAAATAGCATGATATGGTGGAATGCCAGGCTGGTGATGACATTCACACATTTATAAGCAGCCAAAATGAACATCCATACTTTGTGTTGCAATGAACAGTGTCTCTGTATGTCCGGTATTATCAAGTCTCCTTATGAGAATGTGGTGGAGTTTATAGTCGTCTTCTAGGATTTTGTCTTCACGTTTAGCTCACTTCAATTTTCTTTTTAGATTAAATGACACTGTGATAGGGTGTGGTCAAATGATAAGGTCAGGAAAAAAAGATTGAGTACTGAGCAATAAATCATTTGAAGAAATTAGAACAAAGACTGGTAGCAGACTTTTCTCACTATCTTGTGAGAAAAAGAATGAAGCTTGGTTATAAATAATTAATGCAAAGTAAAAGTTGGGACCTGTAATACAAGAAAGGTGCTACCTTAAATATATCTTCGGCCTTGTCAGATAAAAGATTTAAACAATTTAGCAAGCATGTACTTGATTTGAGTGTATAATTACAATGATTATATATGCTGATAGGGTAATTGAATTTGCTAATGACAATTAGCCATTCGCACATACAATTATCTTATTAACGTGCGCAATTTCAAATTAAAAACGCTGTCCTTCACAGGTTTTAAAAATAATTTTCTGTATTCTTGAAATTGGGATTAGTGATAGCAGTTTGTTTTGCTACCCTACACTGACCAGCATTTTTGTAATCCAAGGTCTTTAATCAGATAAGCATACTCTTCCACAACTGCATAGCACATGTACCTAGTTATAAAGAACATCGGTGTATGCCATGTCTTTACCTGTTCAGCTAAAAAGAGAAAAGGAAGTTTTTCTGCAATTTTGTTGGTTAGCTACTCCTAAATGGAATGTTAATCACACTCAAATAATGGAATAAAGGAGACGACTGCTAACTATTCCTGCCATGCTTACACTCATGGTGATCTCTTAAAAATCTTCTGAATGTCTGCTTGATTTTGATCAGGTTAAGCTCTGGAAATTCCCTGGTACAATGCAGTTCAGGAAGCATTCTGCATTCAACATCACAGTGCCTTGCAAGAAAGACAGCAGTAATGATGCACACCGGCCATTCCCCCTAATAGCTCACCAGTCCCTTCTGGCTGTTATTTTTGTTTCCATCTAGCTGATCATAAGATACCAGTCAAAAATCTGGAAAATTCATTATTGAAAACAGTTCCAAGGAACACAGAAGTTAGCAGAACTGTGAATATGTCAGATAATGACATTAGGCAAGATCGCTGAATTTCAGTATCATATTTTCTATTGCAAACACTATTAATCACTTAGTTAAATACGGAGATTCCAAAGCACTTTTCCAAAGTAGTAGAAACCATAAAATAATATAATATAAGGCAGAAGCTTTCACTGTGATCATGTCTGGCCTCCCACATAATACATTCCAGGAGATTTCACCAGCCATTCACCATCAATTCCTAATGAAGTAGCAGAGCCAAAATTGACTTCTTTCCTATGACTCAGTAAGTCAGTGGCACGCTTGCAAATGCAGCTCAGACTCTGGACTTCCAGCACTGTTCTTAGTCCGAGAACAAATTCTTATGTGATAGGCTAAATGAGAAAGATAAAGTATTGAACAAAAGATTTTGAGCTCAAGTTTTATTTGCAGTGATCTGTANTAAAGTAAAAAAAACATTAAAAAAAAAAACAAACAAACCAAAAAAAACCAAAAAGGAAGGAGCAAGAGAAAAGAAAAAGAATGGGCAGCTAGGAAGAGCAGTGATGGGGTCTCCATACAAACTTCCTCCTCTGGGTGGAAAGATGATTGAATGCTAGAACAAGTTGCCCAAAGAAGTTGTGAAGTCTCCATGTTTGGAGATACTCAAAACCCAACAGGTCATGATTCTGAGCAGCCTGATGTAGCTGATCTTGCTTTGAGGTGAGGGTTGGACTAGACAATCTCCAGAATCCCCTTCCCATCTCAACTATTCTGTAATTTTGCTACAAGTGTTAGTGCACTGAAGGCACTGTGCAACAGATTTGGTGTGTTTGAAAGCTATCAGAAAAAATCACTGTGAATACAGTGCAGATTAGTCATTTAAAGAGATCTCCTAAAATGAGTTAATCTTTTCTCCCAAACCTCCTATGCATGATGCAGAGAGACATAGAAGACCACCAAATTGCATGGAATACTCTACTTTAATAATAGGGATTCCTACTCTTCAATCTATGAAACCCCAACATTTTACTTCATTTTCAGATGTCTTGCCACTGCTCCTCTGCCACTGCATCCTGATATGCAGCATGTTCATGTTCATCATTATTAAATAAGGCTCTGTTGCCATTACTTAGTGAAAATAGCAGTTTAGCCTACAAATAACATTCATCACTAATCATAAAAAGGCAACATATACAAGCATTTATGATATAATCTATAACTAGATTTATAGCTCGGTGTCCAGACAGTTCAAAATGTATTTAATTTCTGTGCATGTTAAGGGTAGGAAAAAGGCTATACAGAGACAAGACAAGAACTTTAGTTTCAATTCTTGTATTTGCCATAATATTTCTGCAAGTTAATGTAAACAAATCTACGTTACATATAGAGTAGTAGTAAGCCGAGAATATTAACATTGTCCTATTTCAGAAAGGTGCTGGAAAACTTAAGTTTGTAATGTATGCAAGAGTCTTAAAGGTAATAGGAACACATTGTATTGTTTTTGAGTCACAGTAGAAAAACACATAAGGAAATTTTACTATTGGGGTTGTTATTTCACACTACTTGCAAATTTAGGTTGAATTCTGCCAACAGTTGTCCTTCCCTCTGTTCTCAGAAAAGAAGCCAGGAAGGACTCAGTTCAGAAAAGTGATGGATATTCTGCCATCATGCACTACGCCAAGGATGACAGCATGCCCTCAGGTTTTGATACTGTACTGGTTTATTCCCTTGCTGGAGTAAATTTGCACTCCCTTCTCACCTCTCTGGAGTATGTGCTGTTATCACATTGTGATAAAGCATCAGGCATCAAAAATACAGTCTTTTTCTATCCTGATGAAAATGTTTCATTTTAAATATGTAGTTGAACTTTAACTAGATTCATTAGGAAGTGATTAAGAAAGGACAAAAGAAGGATTTTATACAAACAGTTCTACTTGGAGGGGTTGAAAGTGATCTAAGTGTATTGCATCACTCCAGTAATTAGATGTGTGCATAATTCAGAAGCTTTTCTTCAAATCCCTTATCTAAATTATGTAAAGAACATATGTGAACATGGATATCCCATCTTGCAGGTGAACGTCGTATTCACTACGAGGCATTCTGCAGGCCTTTAACCCCAGAGCAACACCTTCCATAGGCACCTGTGAGATGAATGAGAGTATGCTATGTTTTTCCAGTTTTCATGAGGTTCTGTTGTTTATCTTACAGACAACTTATACATTCTAAATTCATATCATATAGATGATTAGGCCTAAAGTGGTGCTTCTCTTGAAAGGCTGATTTGAAGCTTTGGGTTCCTTTCAGTTCTTGCTCTCTGGGAAAGTATTCTTAGTGGATAATTTTCTTGAAGTTGTAGTTTCCTAACACCAGAAACAATCTAATTTCACTGACAAAACAACTTCAGGATTTTTTTTTCTCTCCAGTTACAAACTATGGTTTGTGTTAAAAGATAATCAAGAATCGTAATCTGGTTTTGTTACTAATCTGAAGTTATGAAACACATACTATGTATAACAGGGCAAACTAAGATACCTTTATTTCTAATAGGTTCTATTTTTCTTGGAAAATGCCTCAAAATCAACATATTCAATGCTAGGGGACTAAAAATATTGTCTATGCAGACAAGGCATCAGTATGTTTTGTCAACGGCTACCTGCAGCATTCCAATTCTCATAAATAGCAAGTGCCCCAAACCTTAGAAGACATGACAGCAGCCCCAGGTGCAACATCCTTTGCCAAATTACTCTGTTCAAATTGACAAACTACTTTAGGAAAGGATAGTAATTATCTTTAGATACACTGCAACATGGGAGAAGCTTGATTTAATTTAATCACTAGCACTGTAATTTAAGTTATGATGCATACTTTAATTATTCAAAGCACAAATGTTCTTCTCAGAAAACTTTCATTAGGGATCCAGACATTGGAAAACCTAGTCATATATGAGTTTTCTTGCCACAGTCGATGTGAATATTAGGTTGTGGTTTTTTTTTCCCTGAGAATTTTAACTAATTCTGTTTTGCTAATGATTATGTCCAGCTATGTTAGAATTGTGTGACTGATAGAATAATCATATACTTTAGTTATAGTTAATTATGCATTAAATTTACAAATTCATACAATTATATTATTACAGTTTTTTCAACTATTTTTGGCCCAGTCCCTGATATTTACTCTATTATTCTTTCCTGTCCCACCCACAGAATTTCATGTTGATATAGGACTCTTATTTGCAACACTGTTTAAATCAGTTAACCACCTGAAAAAAGTCACATTGCACAAATGGTTCATGTAAAGCAACAGGAAAAAAAACCTACACCCAAAAGAATATTGCTAAAAGCATGATTCTTGAAGTCATTCCTAAAACCAGCCAAGATAAGTGGGCTAACAACAGCACTAGATTACTGATCATTACAGTGTTTCACATTTACATAACACTTCTAAATATTTCATAATATATACATGACTAAATTAAACCTCAAATGCTTCCAAGAGACAAAGGAATAAATTATAGTCACCTTGGAACTGCATGTTCTAAGACAGTGAAATGTTAAATCACTGAGTGAAGCCGATGTTTAAAACGGGGCAGAGGGGAGGGGGCAGTATCCCAGAAGTCATGATTTTGACCCTTGATGAAACTAGTAGTACCGCTAGAACAACACTAAAAAGACACAAATCAGCAGCCAGAGCTTCTGGTTGATTTTGTGTAACATCTATTAGTGGAAGTGCTTTAATTTTAGGTCATCCTACTCGTGGAAAACAAACTCTCCTGGCCCCCCACCCCCAATGTAAAATATTACAAAAATAACCAGGCCTAAAGAAGATTCCTTCCTTCAAATCCAGTCAGTTGTGAATCTTATAGAAACACTTTGCTGCCTTGGGGTTTCATTCCTGTTGATTTTTAGTGAGTAACTAGAGTGGTTTTCATATTATAAAATATATTGCCATTATTGTTAACAAAGACCCTAAGCTATGCTGTGTCATACAAAAACATTCTTGAGTTTTGATAAAATATATCAACTCAGAACATGATCTATGCTGTTGATCTGCGTGTGCACCTGTAACTTACAGTATGTGTACATATGTTTCTTACACAAATAGGCCAGTTTCACACACTTTAAGAACTGAGTCCTTTTCCCATGCTGTTCCTCCTTTCTGTGGAGAAGCTACCTTAGTTACAACAAAATTTTGCTCCATCCCCACCCTTCCCTGCCCCAAAAGCATGGCAAAAATTAGGATGGAGTATTTGAGCATTGGTAGCTTTTTAACGTGTAAGTGATTCTATGGTTTTAGTCACAAATTTCTCATTAACACCAGTGGGAGTCTCTCAGCTGTCCAGAGTGTCTGGGCTTTAACAAGATCTAATATAGCTTTAACAATTAAAGTTATCCTGAAAAGTTTAGCATAATGATCGATGCATGAAGAGTGTCTTTGCTGCTCACATTTTGATTTCCTCTCTGAAGTCATTGAACATGACATTTCTTCCTCAAGGCAATCAGTAAAACAATATTTAAAAGTCATTTCAAGATGCTGTCCATTTGACTTGTTTCCTTTTGGATTTCACAAACAAAACCAGACACTATTCATATTCCATATGGCCTGATTATACCCAGGGAAATCATACCTATTCTAAGAAGCAGTCATGGTAAATACACTTAACCTGAATCACGTGCAAATTAATGTCCTTGCATGATGTTAAGAAGCCACAGTGCTGGAATGACACTGCCTCTTGATGGGACATAAAGACTAAACTTCTAGCTACTGGCCTTAGGGAAAAGGATTCAACATCTCCAACTGTAAGACTATAATAGTGGGGGGCTGGAGGGGTTAGCTCAGGTGTCCTGGGTCACTGTCATAGTCAGTACTACCTTCCATCCTTCAAAGCATCCTGTGTATCACATGTGTGGAGCATCTTGGTACACAGTGTTGACCTGAAAAAGGTTCTCCATTCAAAGACTAGTAAGTGAAATGATCCCTCTTTCTATAAAATGTGTCAGTCTCTTTGAATGAAAGACAGTTCATAAATATATGTTAAATCCATAAATCCATATTGTTGAGTCCCCATCCCTGGAGGTGTTCAAGGCCAGGCTGGACGTGGCCTTGGGCAACCTGGTCTAGTGGGAGGTGTCCCTGCCTATGGCAGGGGGGTTGGAACTCGATGATCTTCAAGGTCCTTTCCAACCTAAACCATTCTATGATTCTATGATTCTATGAATATTGTCGTGGTCTCGGTTGGGATAGGGTTAACTTTCTTACTAGCAGCTGGTATGGTGCTGTGTTTTGAATTTGGGATGGGAAATAGTGTGAATAGCACACTGGTGGGTTTGGTTTTTGCTAAGCAGTCAAGGACCTTTCTGCTTCTCACACTGCCCCACCAGCAAGTGGGTTGGGAATGCACAAGAAATTGGGAGGTGACACAGCTGAGACAGCTGACCCCGACTGACCAAAGTGATATTCCATGCCATGTGACATCATGCTCAGTATATAAAGCTGGGGGAAAAAGAAGGAAGTGATGGCATTTGTCTTCCCAAGTAACTTTTACGCATGATGGGGCTCTGCTTTCCTATGGATGGCTGAACACCTGCCTGCCCATGGGAAGCAGAGAATGAATTCCTCAGTTTGCTTTGCTTGTGTGCGTGGCTTTTGCTCTCACTATTAAACTGTCTTTATCTCAACCCACAAGGTTTTTTTTTCAGTTTTACTATTCTGATTCTCTCCCCCATCCCAACTGGGGGAGTTCACAAGTGGCTGCGCGCTCCTAACTGCTGGCTGGGGTTAAACCGTGACAGTATGCTCTTCAACTCTATTTCTGAGTGCTGGATAAAGAGGGGACATTTTTATATTCCTCCTAGCACTTTTGTGCAATCAAACCCTCCTGCACTGCCTACTCTGTCATCACCTTATAATGCCTGGAGATGTATAATCAGACCTCATCAATGAGGCATGCTGATGCATCATCTATAATGAAACGTATACTTTCTTACAGCAAAGCAGGGAGCATCTGGCTTCTGTGCTTTTAGCAACAGCATCAATCCAGCCGGTGTACATTCAGTCCTTGCTGATGCACATTTCTGTTAAGCAACATTTCTTTTAATTCTGGGGCAAACGATGACTAAAACGAACTCAGTATATCTACAAATCATTTCAATGGGTGGCTGAAAAAGGACATAGAACGTTATGTTGGCTAGAGGAAGTGTCATCTACAATGGGAGGCTGCTATGTAAAGTTTATTTAGTGAGTGCAGCATCAGCCAGGATATTACAATGTTGGAAGCAATTATTAATTATGATACACAAGATTCAAAAGTAAAAGCAATTTGAACTGCACAGAGGAGGATAAAACAAGCTCATAAACAAGCAGCTTTCCTAAAAATATTCTAATGTGAAATATGATGTGGCTTTTCTTGTCCCCTCCTCCAAATATATCATTTTTGTGTTCATGAAGGACATTAAAAGTCACGAAATAATGACTGGGTGTTAAAAATAGAGTAGAGAGACAAGGATATAAAGAATGCATTTAAATTCCTGAAGACAATTAGCCTTTTTATTTTTTAAAGCTGTTATCTAGCAATATGAATCATTGCTACAAACCTAGTTCCTTTTTTTTTTCACCCTCTCCAAATATGCAGTAGAAGTTATGTGTAATCAGGTTCTCAAATGGTATGTTTCCATGTCGTGTCAAAAACACATTACCTCTTAACATTTTACAAAAACATTTCTCACTTGTGTTCATGTCACACTAGTAGAGGATGATATCATCTTCTGTGGTTATTGCAGTGTAACAAGTTGTGACACACTGGATCCTCAAGCATTTTGGGGACAGTCTTATAAAGACATCCACAGTCACCTTAGGTGAACCCATCCTTAAGTCCAAACTCCTTTCATAATGTTGATTACATGAGCACCTACTTGTTACAGGTTTCAGTCACCTCCAAAGAATGTCAGGAGGGAACAACTCAGGTCTGTGCTACCTGTAGTGCAAGTGATCACCAAATGACGTGCAGTGCAAATGAAATTAGAACTCAATGCCTTGCCAGGACATATGACTGCAAAGTCCATCACAGTAAAGCTCTACCACATTTGAGGTAAGGTTGGACAGAATTTGTGGGCCAACTCCAGAACTGAGTTGACATCTCCAGTCAAACCAAAGTACTACATGTCTTCATGAAACATTATGTAGAGCTATTTCACCAAAAGCTGAAATAAGTCCCAACAGATGCAGATTTACACTGGGTTATCTCTTAGCTTTTCTGCTCCTTAGCTTAGAAGCACGTTGCTCAAATGCATATACCTTTGATAGAGAAATATGTATCAGAAGTTTGAGATGACAAGCGCCTGTAATTTTACCATCTTCTCCCCTAAAAAAGCTTGTGTTCTTCACTCCTGTTTCCTTTGTCTCCAAAGTACTAAGTATTTGTACATTATATTTATGATTTACTTCTTTGTGGTTTTCTTCTTTCCTACCTTTGCAGCTCAGTGTCTGATCCTCACTGCTTCTGTCTGGTGAGAATTTTTCTGACCAATTCTTTAACATTGCATCTATTGTATTCATCCCCTCTCCCAGCTTCTTCTTGTGTTTATGAAATTAGTTTTCTGTGCTTATATGACAAAGTTCTTCAGATTTATAACCCAAAGTACAGTGAAGTAAAACAGGAGAAGTTAAAAGACTCTGAAATAATAGATAAATGACCCTGTAAATTAACAATTTTAGTGTCTGTAATGACCTGCCTGTCATACACTTTCTATGCAGGCAATATGTGTAAAGAATATAGAGCTAAAAAGCTTTGCAAGTAAGCCTAAAAGAATGATGAACTTATTTTATGCATAGCTAAGATAATTTTAAACTCATCTTCTAGAAGTAAAAACAAATCAAAACACATCCAGCAAAAATCAAAAGGTTGACCTCTTTAACCCTGATGTATACTAAAACCTT
This sequence comes from Anarhynchus alexandrinus, assembly GCA_008711295.1. NCBI lineage: Eukaryota > Metazoa > Chordata > Aves > Charadriiformes > Charadriidae > Anarhynchus > Anarhynchus alexandrinus. The sequence goes on along the minus strand of VUYV01000100.1, from coordinate 1,241,587 downwards.
TGACTGTGTAGAAATAGAATGGTACTTAATGGCTGTAATTTGCAGGCAAAGGAGAGACTATAAAGGCTGTGCAAGGTCATAACAAACGTAAGCTCCTTGAAACGGTAACAGATATTAATTTAAAATAAATAAATAATGTTGTTTATTTTCCCTGTTAATTTTATTTTAGTATGATGACATCTGGTTGGTTTCAAGCTATTTGGACTTAATATCCAAGTCCTGACTACTGTATACACTTTTAAGATCTAACACAAGGTGAAAGTTAGAATAAGGAACTCTGTAAAGCATCTTTCTCAATGAAGGTGCTACTCTGTCAGAAACTTATTATTGTATTACATTTTCCAATAAGTTTTAATAAAAAAAAGCAAATATTTTAAACTCAAATTATCTACGTTTTTAATTTACCCCTACATGGGTTCTTTTCAGCTTTTAGAACTACCTGAAATCTTTTAATCTGAAAACATTGGACCATTTAAAAAAGTTTATTTTTGCAACAAATTAAATTAAAGTGATGTTTCAACATCTTACCCATTTTTTCTCATGTTTCAGTCCACTTTTACAAATGTCTTTTAAATGTATAAGATTGAATATGCAGCAGTCATTTTGTCCCACATATAGGCTTATATTTAAACAACCATCCGAAGAAAATCTATTATGTAGAATAAGCTATTATTACCAATCTTTCTATTACCCAAAGAATAATGCAATAAACATTGCATTATGCTGAATATATTCAGTTTGATGTCAGTGGAACTGGGCTGACAATATCACCTGACAACCTGGCAACAATTTAAATGTTGCCAGAAAGACAGTTTCAAAGCCTTGTAGAAAATCCTCACCAAAAGCACATCACTTCAGTGAGCTGTCATGGGATTTACATTCTGAAAGTTCTCTTTCATCAGAGATTATTTATCTATATTCTGAGAAAGTGCAGGATCCATCCAAAACCAAGGATATCACTTCAACCTTCTGGTTGATGGAATATTTGTACCAGCTGATCTGAAAGCATCTGACTTAAAATCTAGATCTCATCCCCTTCTACTTCACTGTTACCTCAAAAGCAAAACCAGAGGTGAGATGCCCATTTTGCATCTTTCTGATTCATCTTTAGGGTAAATGAGACAGACAAATGCTGCATATTTCTGTTTCATTGTTGGAGAAAAAAAATGCAGGAGTCTTTCATTTTCAGGAATGCTCAAGGTTAAGTTCCAGTGCTGCCCAAATCCAGCATCCTTTAACTTCATTCCCCGATAGGGATTATTGCAGAAGAAGTAGCAACTATGAGGGCAAATGTTACAATAACAGAGAACAAATAAATTATAGACAGAGAGGAACTATATACAATATAAAATAATACAGACACAAATCTGCTGTGGTAAGCCTCACCTAGGGGCTGTGCTTTGACAACTAGTGGACTAGAGTTCAAGTCCTAATTCGCTTTTTTCTGTTTTCCCAAGTGCTATTTTTACGCAATTTCACAAATTCTGATAGCAAATTCTAGTACTATTGGCTATTAAATAAGAAAATTTGTGCATGGTGACAGTTAGGCCTTCTAACAAGAGAAACGAAGAGGCATGGAGATCTGATGAAGTGTCTTGTTGTCTAATGAAGTACCCTTTTGTCCACATAAAATGGCATTTCTTTCCAGGTTTATCTTTCCAGTATTTCTCCCTCCTATTAAATGTCTTGAAACGCACATGTCTTTTCAAAATTGATTCAACCAGTATTACTAAATAGTGTCTATGAGTGGATTATAAAAATGCCAATGTGATTGTATGCAAACATATTTTTTTTAAAAAAAATAAATATGGAAAAATGGCACCTACTTGCTATCATGCCATGCTTTCATTTCGGTAAGCAAATAGACAGTTCAATGTCATTAGAATCACAAAGTTGCACGGCCACAAAATGTATGCAATTATTTGGCAATTCATTAGCACAAACTAATGCAGATGTGATTAATTCAACTAGCATAATCATTTCATACAGGTGCAGGCTTTGAAAATTTGACCTGCAGTCAGTGACACATCAGACTTGATGAGTTGTATGTCTAGGGGAAAGGAGACCACTCTTGCAAATAGCCCAAGGGCACATGCCGCTCAACAAAATCAAAGATGTTGCCACAAAATAATCAAAATAATCAGCAAAATCTCCTAAATTTCTGTGAGGCAAACAACTGTTGATCGAATATTCCTGGTTTTGTTTTTAAGGAAATGGCAAATGAAAAGGCAATGCAGAAATTTGACCCACTGACCCAAAACATGTTCCATTGTGTCATTGTGTGCCATTTGTAAATCTGAGCTGTGTGTCCAGATCAGTTTACCTACAGGGTGAATGCAATAAACGTTAAGGTGGTGTCTTAACAAAATTAGGTATCTATAAAGAATTGTGACAGAAATGCTGGAAAAGTCAACCAAGGAACAAGAAACAGAAACAAGAAGAGAATATGAGGAATCTGTTCTGAAAGGAAAGGCTACTAAGCAAACCTTCCAGGTGAGAAACACTGAGTGAGAAAGGACCAGAAACAAATACCTTTAAAAAGCCATGTGCTATTTGATTTCTACTGCACTGATATTTGACCCATTGTCCCAAAAGATCTCCCATTGTGAGCAGCTTCAATCATAAATCTGAGCTGTGTGTCCAAATAGGCTGAAGTCAATCTGTGAACACAGATATAAACATTTGTATCTGTCTCTTCCCAGAACTCTGTAATGAGCACGGTATGCTTAGGCAGACTTTGTGTACAAAGTATTTCAGGATTCTTCAGCTTTCTGAAATAGGTAATGAATTACTCTCTGTTCTGTGCAAAGGACACTACTTTGTTGTTTCTCATCAATGCTTCAGAACTGGAAAGAACAAAACCAATTAAAATCGAAAATTTAGATAATTTGGATTGTAAACAACTATTAGCAATTTTTAATGGAAAACACAAAATACACTCCCTTTTTATGCCCCCAAAAAAGTTTTTGAAAGAGTGTTAGAAACTATGGAGGAAATTATCTGTAGATACAAACTTCTATTTGCAAAATGAGTTGAAAAAATAAAGAATCAATCATCCTCTTACAATTCAGGAATATGTTATTTCTTTTTTTTGTGTGTTTGTGTTTTTATTACATGGGAGATTTAGTTCAGCATATTTCATTGCATGAAAGATCAGAAAGCAATTCTGAAAACAAATATAGGAGCTTTCTAAATGTCAGAGCTTGGCTAATTTGTATCTGGGGATACTAATTTTTTTTGTAAAAATAACTTGAAAAGATATTTTTGTCTCAATCCTGTCACTCTTTGAAGTGTTTTGTAATCTGAGTGGTTATTAAAGTCTCTTGTTAATCTTGGATGAATTTGAGGCTGAAGTCAATTATGTATAACGAGAGTCCATTATTTACAGCACCATTATGTCCACAGTTTATCTATTACACAAGTATATTCCTATCATCTGGAAATTACCCTTACTTATTAACTAACATTTCTAAGTAAATTAAAAAATTGTGACTGAGGTAAATCACATCTCACTCAGCAGTACTAGATAGAAGGCTACTTCATTTCATTTCTCGTCTTTTTGAGTCTCTTTGAGAGGACATGATTTTCAATAGGAGTAGAGGCAAAATTTCTGCATATTCTTGGCAAAAGTAGATTCAAATATTTGCTTTTATCTTGCAAAAGAAGATGTTGTGCCCTTGAGAGCCTTATGAACCTATTCTGTGATGTTATTATGACTCTTAATAACCAAATTTTAAAGCAGGAGAACCAGCCCAAAATTATTTTGTATAGTTTGGATAGTTATTCTGTTTATTTTTTGCCCCTGCTTGAGCTGTGAAATAACAGGACATTGATCAAAACAGTATCATAAAAGTCACAAAAACTGCTTGGCAAATTGCCTTTATTTTAATTACTCAGCATAATAAAGTCAGGACTAGTGAGTAATTCTTTTGACCAATCCTTTGACTTCCTTTCATTTTCTCTTCAAGTGTAATTTTGCATTCCAATTTCTTAAATTTCAGTTTTATCTCCTAACAGTTGCAATTACAATTATCTCTTTTTATAATTACATGAAGTTACAGTATGGAAATATGGAAAAAAGTGGGAAGCAGAGATGTGCATGTTTTCAGACACTGATCATGTTATGCGGTTGGGGAGCAACAAATTAGCAAATTCTTCCCTTTGGTAACTCTTAACCTTAAATTGGGTTTATCAGAAGAACTTGCATCAGGTCAATAGAGGAATCTGTTTTATAAAAGATGATTATGCCACTCAAAAGACTGGACAAACTTCACATATACTTTAGCATACAGTATTCACTGATGAAAATAAAATATTATGATAAGGGATAAACTATTATCACTTATCTTTACATTGTGTCTGTTCTTTGCTTTCTGTCTCTTTTTTTTTTTCCTTTTTTAGTCCACTGAGTAGCCTTCTTTGTAGCCATTGCCAGAGTCAGAGGTTTCCCTAGCCTCATGTTGTTTGCCACCACCAGTTAGGTGAAGTTGCATTGCCTCCTCTTCTGTCTTCAATTCTGTGTCACAGACTGCAAATCAGAACACAGAGAATAGACCTGCATTGGTCTGGCTTCAGGTAGAGCTTGAGAGAGACACAATAAGTTGACAGTCATTACAAATACACAGAGACTTATCTTCTGGTGTCAGGCCATCCCAGCATTTCAAACCTCTTGCCTGGTTCTTGGTCTCACTGTCCCTTAAAACATTAAATATTTATGAAATGTGCTTTGTCTTAAGAATTTAATCCAGCTTCTTCTGAAAGGTTCCTGATCTTTGTAAATCCTGTAGATTTATGATTTATAATGGTATGGTGCCATTGTCTACCATTTATGAAAAGAAACAAGATTCATTGATTCCCACTTTTGATGGGCAGCTCCTTGTACATAATGCCAGTCTTTGCTCCTTAAACAGAAAGAGTTAATTTCAGGGAACAAGAGGAACTGTATTACAGAGTCTGAAGCCTGTATTTAATTTATGGTAAATTGTTCATGCAGAGAAATGGATTTTACAATGAAATGAGAGATTCCAAACCTTTCAGCTGTTTAATAAACCATATAAATAGAAGAGAGAGGTTGGGATTGAACTTCTCAGCCCACCAGCCTACTTGTGCATATAGCTGAAATACTCTTGGCTAATAGAGAATAAAATAGCCTCTTTCCTATTCCTATAAACTAGGACATTCATGAACAGGAATGACAGACAGGCCAATCAACCAAGCATATGAACACTGGTGGTGGTGGGAGACATGTCTTTGGTGCTTTTCCAGTCCAAGTGAAAAATTTTTTGAGACGTGGAACATATGACCTATGATTTCATATTTATGGGGTTTTTTATTCTCGATTCTAATCATAATTTTGTATGATCCTGCTCCAGTATTTAACCTGTACTTGGTGTTCCATGAATGAATAAAAGATACCATGCTGACAAGTTTAGGAGTGACATATGCAACAGCCATCATTACAACAAATATTCCCACCGTGTCAGTGTGCTTTTCCTCTCCTCAACCCTCAAAAGTATGGTTTGCAAGATGACAGAGCAGAGTTTGGCTTTGGCCATTTCAGTCTTCAGCCTTTGTACTGTGCGGTGACTGCAACATCTTCAACTATCAGCTAATTATAGTAAATCTTGTCCATTAGTAAACAGCCTTATTAAACCATACATCCCTGAAGATGATGCAAGTGTAAACTTATGTCCCAAAACAGTAATTTGAAAGGATTTATTAATTGACTTTCATCCTTTTCTGGGCTGTTGAATTCTCTCCACAACCTTTTTAACTTTTCATTTTACAGTATTAAGCTTACAAAATCAGGCTCAGGAGAAAGCAATTTTGACATGTAACGGGGTTTTTCTTTAGTTTCCCCCACTTTTTTCTTCTTGCCCAGGATTATTTACTCCAAATTTTTTCACGATATCTGGGATTTTCAGCAATATAATGCTATTTGGAACTATCCTAGGTGATTGCCTGCTGTGATCATTAAATATCAAAATTGGAATTGTGAAAATATTTTCAGCCAGCAGTCATATTGTTTCTTTGGTAGCAGTATCCTTCATGTTTTCTGATTTCTTCCAGTCTCTGACACTGAGCAGAAATTTGATAAGAGAATTGCTGAAATTATAGAAACTGCTGATGTCACTGGTCTGTGTTTTTTCTACAGTCTTATTATAGTGAAGTAGAAAATATCCAGTTTCTAACAAGCAAAAACTACTTCATTTTATACATTCAGAAAATGCTTATTTTTGTCAAGGACAACAAATTTTTAAGGAAAACAGCTTAAGTATGTATGAACTGTAAAGCCACTGGACTCTTACCTTTGACTCTTTTGCTATACCACTGACTGATCTGAAACTCACCAATTAATTTTTTGCGTGAAACAAAACCACTCCTCACTATTTTTCCTTATTAAAAAGAATCTTATAAATATAATATGAATTTCAATTGCCTTATGTTTGTTTCTCTTAACAGCAAAGTAACTCCAGTGATAGTGGAATATCACGGATAATTAATTCTAATTGTATATTTTCAAAAAGCTTGCTGAAATTTTATACTTTAAAAATAAAATTATATTTATATAATATTTACTATACATTATTTATATAAAATCATGGCTTGAGGAGACTTTTGGGCCTCTTTCATGCAACTGCGTTAAGGACTTTGGAAAGAGACATACAGATATGACTTGGTTTGAAGGCCACAACCTATTTAAGTTGCCATTGGCTGTCGCTAGCATTGTATCGCTTTAAAAAGCAAGGCCTTGATATGTTGACCAGTGGCATTAACATTTGGTTATAGTGATCCACACAAAAAGTACAGACTGTGGACAGCCAACCTGAGGAAAGTTCATGAGAATGTTTCAACTTTCATTCTCTCTCTCTCTTGCTCTCCCTTTTATTACTGATTATGCAGAACAGCATAAAAGGTCAGTCCTCCTGACACAATTACAGTGCTCTTTTTATAGTGGCTCTCTTCTACCACCAATTAAACAAAATGACAGGACCATATAAAGATGTTAAAAATACATAGCTGTCATTGGCTGTTCTAGCACCTAGCATTATTTTTCATAAATAAGAGAATGGGCTACTCCAAAAAAAGGGAAAAGGTGACTCAGTAACTAATAAGTCTTTTAGTTATAAGTTATTGTTGAGCCTAAAATATGCACGATTGAATGTCATTACAGATAAATAGCTGATGCTTAAGTTAGGTGAGCTCATCATTGTCACTATCTGGGGTGCAATGCCATAAGAATGAGTTGGTGCCTCTGGTCTTCCCAGGCTTAGCACAAAATATATGAACAAAGCATTACTTCCTCTTCAAATAGCTGAAGTATCTTGACCTGACACCAGGAGACAAACTCTTTATCTTATAAAAACTTGAACCTAGTGTGATTGATATTTTTTCTTCCTGTGAAGGGTGTGTTCAATTCTCTTTTTACCATGGATAAACCAGTTTGTAAACCTAGAGTATATTGTGTATTCAAACACAGATATCATCAGGTTTCCTAAAGTAAAAGTAATGTCAGTGTCTGTCCTAGGACATGATATTCAGGTTGGTGTCAATTTCACCATGTAAAAAACTGAAATACTCAGCTATTCACCAGTTCACCACAACCTTCACTGTAAATGTCTTATTTGAAACCAAAGACAATGAATATGTCTTAAATGTGAAATCCATAACAACCAGTGGACTAGGTGATTCAGTAGCATTGTACTTTCAGTGAACTATACAAAAGACTCACTGCTAACTATAAGTACCGTTGTTCTCCACTGAAACTGCAGATTAGAAAGTACATGATAAAATACTAAGTAGTGATTGATAATCTTTGCATGTTTTTCACATCAGTTACATAAGAAAAAAGCATCTGATCCTAATTCACTTTGAATTCCCAGATATCAAGGAGTATACTAAGAATATACTTCCTTGAAAAAATGGTTTCTTTTGAGGTTGTAATTTCATCAGCTTGTGTTTTGGAATTAGAGGGCTGTTCAGGGATGTGGTTTGTTGGGGGTTTTCTCTGTTTTTGGTTTTTTTTTCTTCTAATCTTCCTCTACAGAGCAATAATTTTAATCTTTGATATGTGACATTTTAAAAGATGTAGTTCTTAAAAGATGTAGATATTCTTTGTGCTAAAATCTTTCAAAGGCATTGGGCACCAAAATGCATTTATTCTGAAGAGAAAAAAAGTAAAAAAAGCACAGTTTTGTTTTATTTAGAATGTGAAGAAACTTAAACTGGAAACTGCTTATTTTTTGGCTAGCAAACAGCGTAGTGAGTATGTATATTGGCTGGCTGTACACCTTCCCTGTTCTATCCACACATCACAGGATAAGAACACACATCACAGAATAAGAAAAGAAATTCAAAAAAACTAAGTGATGACTATTCAAGTTGACAGTAGAAGTGAGGTGGAAAAGGTTCATGAGACACTGAAGGTACTTTAAAAAAGGAGAGAGAAAAATTAAAGAGCTGAGCCTACTTAATAAAGCAGAAGTCGTTTCCTTTCGTTTCTTTCTGAGGCAGGAATACGAAATATAACTATGTCATAGTAGTAGTATATGTTACCTGAACTGTGTTTCCTCAGGGATGTAGAGTAACTAAAAGTTGAAGCTGCATAAATTGAAGGCTTGACGATCATTATTTTGGATATATGTAGTATTACCAAATCCCAGCTACTCAGGTAAAGTATTTACCTAACCCACCACCTTGGTGGAACTACTCAAATGTAAACAAACCATTAAAAATATTTTAAATATTTATGTTTTCTCCTCTTCCTCTTCCTCTTCCTCTTCCTCTTCCTCTTCCTCTTCCTCTTTCTTTTCTCTTTCCCTTCCCCTTTCCCTTCCCCTTTCTCTTTCCCTTTCTCTTTCCCTTTTCTTTCCATGTGAATTTCACGGTTATCAAACTAAGAATGAGTGGTTATGTCTGAGTTACTGAAATACGGTTCAGGTAGGATTCTGTCCGGCTTCATCATATCATCTTAGATTTTATATTCTTCTCTTTCTTAGGGGGAGAAGAACCACAGGTACCTCCTTTTCACTGCATATTATTCTAGTCTTGAGTTCTCCAAACTACTTCTCAGTAATATTTCATTCCCTTCCTGAGTTTGGCATGGCCACAGTAAATATGATTATACTTTGAAGAATGCTAATTCTAAAGAATAGGTACTTTGGCACTATTGTCACTGCCCTGATGTGAGGTGAGGAGGAGTCCAGTTGTGCAGGGGTGGCACAGAATTATTTAACACTTATTTTCAAAATCTCATCTGGTATTTTTGTACTGTGACATATAAATATAATATCTGATTCACAGAAAACTCCCAGCACAGGCAACATGGTGCAATGCAGAAGCAACCTTCAGGTAACCAGGAATCAGACAAAAACTTATTCTCATGAAATAATGCAGATTTGTACAGGGTAGCTGAAAAAAAGCTATCTAAGTTCTTGAACATGAGTCCAGTTCCTCAATGGTAAACAGGATGCAAAGTGTTAAAAAAACCCAGTTTTGTTTAGAATGAAATGAATGTAATCATAGAATCTTAGAATCATAGAATGGTTTAGGTTGGAAGGGACCTTGAAGACCATCGAGTTCCAACCCCCCTGCCATAGGCAGGGACACCTCCCACTAGACCAGGTTGCCCAAGGCCACGTCCAGCCTGGCCTTGAACACCTCCAGGGATGGGGCCTCAACAACCTCTCTGGGCAACCTGTTCCAGTGCCTTACCACCCTCAAAGTGAAAAACTTCTTCCTAATGTTCAATCTAAACCTGCCCTCTTCCAGTTTGAAGCCATTCCCCCTTGTCCTATCACTACATGCCCTAGTAAAAAGTCCTTCCCCAGCTCTCCTGTAGGCCCCCTTTAGGTACTGGAAGGCCGCAATAAGATCTCCCTGGAGCCTTCTCTTCTCCAGGCTGAACAGCCCCAACTCTTTCAGCCTCTCCTCATAGGAGAGGTGCTCCAGCCCTCGGATCATCCTCGTGGCTCTCCTCTGGACACGCTCCAGCAGGTCCATGTCCTTCTTATGTTGGGGACTCCAGAGCTGGACGCAGTACTCCAGGTGGGGTCTCACGAGAGTGGAGTAGAGGGGCAGAATCACCTCCCTCGCCCTGCTGGCCACACTTCTTTTGATGCAGCCCAGGATGCGGTTGGCCTTCTGGGCTGGGATCGCACATTGCTGACTCATGTTGAGCTTCTTGTCAGTCAGCACACCCAGGTCCTTCTCTGCTATATACATATATCCCTTATATAAAACGTATAATGTTTTACATAAGTCTGTTCTCTTAAAACCGTTCTCCATTCTTCAGCATTACATATGTAGTTTTTTAGCCATTTATAATCAACTGAATGAAAACTGTTCCTCTCATGAGGCTGCAGTCTTCCAACAATAAAGATGTTTTTAAAGAAGCTCCAATTTATTTGATATGAACTTCCATGACACAGTGCAAGAACATCCTTTCTATTCAAAGCTTTGATAACATAAAAAACTAAGCACCACATGAGAGATATTGAGCACCTCCATCTCCTATTAACTTAAATCAGAAAGGAGGGCACTCATCAACTCGGTAGACCAAGAAAATGTTCCTACATAAAAGAAAAATGAATTTTCCAGCACATTTAGTTCCAGGGGTATCACAATAGCTTTTCCTCCCGTGGCATGATTCCTAGTCAAATTATGCAGTGATTATTCTATTTCGGTTTCTGCATTGAATATGCAGTTTAATTGCTCAAAGAGAAACACTTTGCTATTGAATGTAGAAAAAAGAAAGAAAGGAGAGTAATTTTTGGCTGAGTCTATCTTGCTGCTGTGAAGCTATAGGCTATCATTTTCAATGTCCAGCTTAGAGAAAAAATATCTGGTTCCTGCCTTGGTTGCAACCAGGAGACATTAAATGCATTTAAGAAATGAAACTTTCCCTCTTACTCCTTTGAGGAAATGCTTTCTGCCTGTAATATGTTAACTCCCTAGTAGCACTGGTGATATGTTACTAGAATGACACTTGTAGCCAGAGTGACTCAGTCTGGTTAGCATACCATCTGTCCTGTGAATGGAAGGGTGGCAATGCCTTGTGACTAAGTGGCCATCCATCATTCCTGGCCAGTGAACAGAAAAATTTCTATTCATACATGTCTAAAAGAATAAAACACAAGCAAAAGCTTAAATCAAGAACCTTTATTATTACCCAAAGTAGGCTGCAGTGAGAGTCTCAGTTGAGTACTTGGTATGCCTTTAAACTGGCTTCTACAACATTTTGCTGCTTGTGTTCAGAAATGGAGGAAACTATGGCAGTGAATAAGCTTTCATACTTATTTCATCAACTGTGACCAAGTGTGTAATTTTTTTATTATTATTGTTTTTAACTGAATAAAAGAGAACATACATGACTAAAACTTCCCAGACCTTGTCACTGGTCAATACGATGCTGCATTGTCAAACATCCATAGTATTAACTAATAAGTACCAATGCTCTCTTTACTGTCTTGCAGTAACTGTAAATAGTACTAGTGCTCACAGTGGTGATGATGTTATATTTTGAACTGTTGCTTTGGAATACCGTGGTATTTTTATATTTCAAGAGCAATAAATTCCTTCATATATTTGGTACTTTATTTGACATTCTCAGGTTGACTCCAGTCAAAATTTAGGCACTCAGATCTTCAACTAATCAACTGATGCAGGTTAATGGAAGCCAATAGGGATGTAATACATACCAAATGGAGATATTCTCTTTTCACTTAAAGCATGACTGACTACCCGGTGCTTCATTTCCTTTGCTTGATCTTCATTGCATGTCAAGATAAATTCAAAGCTAATCCAATTTAATTTACTCCTCCATTACAAAACCTGCCTGGGGACTGACATAAAACTGCCCAAAGGACTGTCTCTTTTTAATCTGACTATCCTTTCTGTAAGTGCTATATTCTTTAGAACCTCAGAAATGCCAGCTTCTAGGCCAATGATTCCCAAAGCCTTAGGGCAAAGTCCATTGTCAAACCCCAACTATATCATTTACTTTCACCGGCTGTTACAAAAAAAAAAAAAAGGATCTTCTATGGTTGCATACAGTAGCTGGTGAGCACAGTTTGGAAACACTTTTTGAGGGTTAGAATTGTACATAGAAAAATACTGTCTTTTCAGCTGGTCCATGATATCTCTTCCAGGAGAAGTAAAAGCTTCAGAGCAAAGCAGGAGAACCAGGAGAGGAGACACTTGTGCATCAAGTTGAAGGTAAAGAAAGAATACGGAGACTAAACAAAAAGCATAAATGAAGATAAAAGTGTGTACAGAATATGTCAAACTGAAATGCAAAGTAGGCAGTACATTAAAGAAATTAGGAAGCATACATGAATATGTCCTTACACAAAGTACTAAAACTACAGCATCAAATTCTGCATTTTTGAATTAAGTATTTCTTTAACAACGTGACTTGTTAATTTATGTTAGAAATCAAATTGTTTTTAAAAATCCTCACACTTCTGGGTACATTTGCTCTATTTTTTCATCCCTCCAAAAGAAGATAAATAGTCATATCACTTTTAGGACATTTTCTTCTGTAATCATCATCAACAGCAAGAAAGAAGTTCAGCAAAAATATATGATTTTTTTTTCCAGATTTATGCTGGAGGAAACAAACAATTTGAAGTGCTATGGTTTCTAATAAGCAGCTTTGTCTTTCATTTCATTAGAGTAAATGTAACTGAGATTGGGGTTTTACCATTTCCCTCTTAATTGGAATGAAAGCTACACATACTGAGAAAGCTAAATTAACATGTGAGGAACGTAGTGTCAGGGCAGCTCTTAATGCACTGTTTTGAAAATTCTGGGGTTAATCTTGAACAAATAAAAGATAAAAACAACACAACAATGTATTCACTTTTGTGTGGACACACACACAAAGTGAATAAAATGGGCATGGAATTCAAATAAGACATCCATTTTCCAATTTTCACTTGCTGCAAGGTCTGTCTAGCTATAGATGCAAAAAGGTAAAAATCTTAAATGGTTTTAAGGTAGTTAAATTGCCTGTCTTACTGTAAATAGTATTTGAGCAGTATAGATTCTGAATGAATTTATTTATTACTGAGAAGCAATTGTATAAATATCTATTCAAGACAGATTAGTTATCGACATTATGGTTAACAGTAAGTGACCTTCATTTTTGCCATCTTTCTTGACTTGAAGGAGAAGAAAACTTCAAGAGACACCAGTGTTGGGGGAAAACCAGCAGCTATTTGTAGCACAAAATTAAAATTGAAATAAAAAAGCATCTCCTCTTCACTTTCAGAAGCCTTCTGATTGAAGAGTAAAATGAGAAGATGGGACTATGAAGATTGTGTTGTGTTGGTTTCTAGGTTATGTATGATCAATAGTGATATGTGCCAGACACTGAAATCTGTTCACAAGTGACCAGTTTGAAATGGATGTTTAAGTTAGAGCTGTGCTGGATAAGTTGAACACAAACACATTCCTTACAGACAAACCTTATGAGGAGGAATGAGGGCTGTCTGGTATTTCCTAGAAACGAAGATGATTGTACAGAGTTACTCGTGTGCAGCATGTTCCCTGGTGCCTGAAAGTACCAAACGTGCTGTACACGTCCATCACAGCTGGTCTATGCCTGTGCCTTAAAACCACTCTCTTCACAAGACACTGAATTTATCACGTATGTGATGTACCAGGGTGTCACACATGCAAAAATCTACCTGATACTTCGCAGCTGTCAGGTATGCTGTACAGGCACACAGCAGCTAAGCGTCTGAGGTTTATTAATCAGTGCTTCCAAGAAGTAGTATATTCTCTATACTTAACATGCTGTTAATCTAATCTCACTGTCAAAAATTGGTCAGGATTTCCAGGTTCTGGGATGTGTAAAGCAGACCTGCTGGTCGGTAGGGATGACTGATGTTTTTGATTTCCAAGCAATTGTCAGAAGTCTTTATGAATTTCATGGATTGCCTTTTTAAATGGAAAAAGAGGACATGGCCAGAAAATACAGGTTGAGAATAGCTCAGGGAATGATCTTCCCAAGGTTCAAATAAAAGATCAGATGAGTCAAATCAAATTGGCCTTTAATTTTTTCTAGGTCATCGTGGTATCAAAAATGCACTGCTTGTGGTTGTAGAGAGTTATATCCTCTGTGAACTAAACACCCAAGTGTCTCATACTAACCCCAAGCAAATTTTATTCCTGATGAATCTGGCCTAAAAGTTGGGGGAAAGAAAGTTAAAAATGTATTTTCTTTCAGTTCACTAGTGTGATCACTGCCTATTCATAGCAATAGATATTTGAGCATATTTAAGGGTGTTTAAATAAAAATCCACATAGATTTACATATATTTAGGCCAACATATTTCTGGGACTTTTATTTATGAATTTCAATTATGTGCTATAAAAGGAAAGAGGCTTTTGAATACCTTTTAAGCTCCAAACTGCTGAAAAACAGACCCTATCAGAAGAAATCGACATCTTAGGTTGTTGATGTGTTCAAGCCTCAAAATAAATAGATACTTCAGATTCCTGATTGTGTCTCTCCAGGTGGCAATCCTTACAAGCCTGGTGAACTCCGGTGGAGAAGACCAGTTCTCTCCAGGCTTGACCAATTCAGCTATGATCCTTTTAATTAAAATAAAACGCTCACAGTCTGCTTTATGGGTGACCCATGCAAATTAGATTATTTTGTAGTTTATAAAACAAAGAGTTTGAGAGTCTTTCAATAAAAATATTAAACATAAACTCTTCATAAGATAATGGCCAATACACTCTGTGATATATTTAATAGGCACATTCATGCTCAAATACTCATTTTGTCATATTTGAGGAAATTGTCCATTCTCAAGTGATGAGAGAGGGTGTGTTCTTTGTTTTTTGCTTCTTTTTTGTGGCCTGCAGATTAATGTTTCTGTGGCATGAAGATCATCATTAAACAATCTCATTATCTCTGTTTGAATGAAAAAGCAATGGTGCAGAAGCAGCAAATTTCTGCATACAGATGGTATATTAGCTTGTATCTAGTATAATGGTAGTCATTGGACTTACTTTTATATAAGCTTTGATGCTGAACTTCCAAATACTGAATTATTTTTCCTCTCCCGTAGTCAATACCCTTGGGTTTCCTGCCAAAATTCCTCAGAGTTGCCACAGAGATATCAGCGTCCTACAGCAATTATATCAGGAATGAAGACCTCTCAGTCAGACGTCTCTGTAACTGATAATATTTAATGCTTCTGGTCTTCAGCATTCTTTGCTAACATTAACCAGCAGCATATCAGAAAGCCCCAGAACTACATATTATCATTGTTCCTGTCCTAAAACCAGAAATCATAAGTACGGAGGTTAAGTGAAGCACAGGGCTTCAAATGGATTTTATCCTGTAATGAGCATTGTGTAGCAATAACAAAGCTTCAAAAGTAATAATGGAAAATGTGGAAATTCAGAAGTTGGGTCCCATTCTCCTCTCCTTTAAGATCTTCGTTTGATACTGCCACTGGGAATTCCAGTGCTAAAACCGATGATTTGTACTGGGTGAGCATTGGTTTGATTACTAGTGACTTCTTTTTTTTCACTATTTTTTTTTTTATTAACAACAATCAAAGAGGCTTGTTAGCTCCATGCTAATGTGTGAGTTAGTAAGTCAAATACAATGAGGAAAATCTTTCCCTCTACAAACAGAACCTTTTGGACAGAGAAGTTAGCCATTTCTTCTCCTCCCTTGCTCTGGACTTCATAGGGAAGTCTCTGCATTTCAGTTCCATGAGGATAATGGAAGTAGTGATGGCACAAGAAGAATGACAGGATATCCAAACCAACCTTTACCACCATCTTATCCAATGTACAACAGAACTCACTTCCAAGCAGCACCTAGAATCAAGCACTATCTCTTTTCCAGCATGAAATAGTGTAGTAGTTCAGCACTTGTGCACTGAAAAAAACTACTGGCAGCTGGACTGAGTTGGAAACGTTTCTACAATAATTATAAAAGGAGCCTTGGGGAGCATGCTCAGTTTAGCTGTAAACCCCATAGGCACTTGAAATTAGGTGAAATGCATCGCAGACTTAGTATACAACACTACATAGACATTAATTAATGCAGGAAATAACAAATAATTAATAACAAGAATGTGTTAGTACTACTTTCATGAAAGTAAAACTTCAGAATCAAAGGCATGTGCTTAGTGATAACAGTGGAAGAAACCCTGAAAATCCCCAAAATACTCAATGGCAAATAAATAA
Source organism: Anarhynchus alexandrinus (assembly GCA_008711295.1). NCBI lineage: Eukaryota > Metazoa > Chordata > Aves > Charadriiformes > Charadriidae > Anarhynchus > Anarhynchus alexandrinus. The sequence continues at coordinate 1,225,369 of VUYV01000100.1, read as the reverse complement.
TGACCTACTAACCAGATCTTCTGTATACATAAGCAATAATGATGAGTCTTATAGTTGGAAAGGACTGCTGCCTTAGGAAAAAAACCACAACATATCCATGATGAAGTCATTAGTCATTTAATATAATTAGCAGTTAAACCAAAACCACATGAAAACTAAAATTAAATCATTTTTTCTTCTTAATCAATTTCATAAAAGGCACCATTTACCCCTGGGGATGGAGATATCTCAGTTGTTGCCCCAAGTTGAATTCTGAAAATTAGTTTTGAACTACAGGTAGGATTACTTCTTTTTCTCCTTTTCCTTTTTAATAAATGAAGAAGATGCCAAAGACTTAAGCAGAGATTTCTTACAAGTGAAGTCAGAAGCAACCTCATCCAACTCTAATTAGGTTGACACTTTGTTCAGTTTTCCAAACCTGTCTTGACCTTTTCTGAGATTCTCTAGCAAGAAACATCAGCACGATGTATATTTTAACTTCCACTGGATATGCTTGTGTTGGAAATCCTAAGGAAAAACAAAAGCTGGTATTCAGTACCAAGGGCTCTTGGAGACAATTTTTGAGATTTTTTTTTTTCTATGAGGAAACCGTGAAATTGAACTGATTTATGGGCAGATCCCTCTTGCATCAATTAAAAAGTTTTTTTCATGCCAAGGTATGATATAAAACATTTTTTTTTTTGCATATGTAATAGCTATATTTGTCAGCAAAAGCCTGTTTACACCACCAAGAACTTAAACCTTGACAAGCATCTTTTCAAGCTGGTATCTTCTGAAATGTTTGTTTCTTGAAGATACTTTTATGTTTTTTATAATTACTAATAATTTTGTACTGATACAAAATGGTCACATAAGACAAAATGTTCATCACTGAAAGTGATGAAGGCCATTCAAGTAGTATGTTGCAGTGTTTATTCTAAAAGAGTTTGGTAGTCTTTCCAAACTTTTTGCTTTTGGAAAGAGTAACTGTTTCATCTATACATACTGATTTGCAAGAATATTGTCATGTCTGTCAAACCTCTGGAAAAAGTAACTGGACTGATTTTGTAGTAGTAGGGGTAGTATATTAAAGATCCTTCACAACAGATGGATGAAAGACTGGTTCTAGATGAGTAAACACTAACATTTCTACTGTTAGAAGAAAATTTATTCAAGTTCTGCGTTTCACCAGTATATATGTAAGTGGCAGACAGAACACATAAAGTGGAAATGGTTATATTTTCTGTGTGAATTGAAGGCATTCAATTTACAGTTGATAACAAATTTGCATTCTGCATGAATAATGGGTATTCCACCCTCTTAACAACAGGGAACAGTTTCAGTCTCATGCAAATGCTCACTGACTGCATTGTGGCAATTAAAACAGATGGTGTAGGGATGGAAGGGAGTTAATGTATTAGGGAAAGCATTCTCTTTTTTGGTTTGGTTTTTGGTTGGTTTTTTTTTTGAGAAAATGAAGTATTCCTTTTATGATATTTTTTTCAAGCTTCTGTGACCAAGATGGGTAAAATAGAAAGATCAAGTCCATCATGCAAAAAACACAGAAAAATCTTTTGCATTATTCCTGTTGCTATTTTCAAGATTTATGGTTCTAAATATAAGCTGGCTAATATTTTTCTCGTCGAATGGTAATTCCACAGCCTGTCTGGCATAGGTACAATTATTCACAGCTGTATGCAAGATGTTGTTAAATGCAGAACAGCATCTCTAGCTGCCTCCTGCATACTGTCAACAAACAATATTCAGCTGATTCCTCTCTCTAAACAATTTTTCTAAATGACAAAAACCTGTCCAGAGATATTCTGATATAGTAAAAGAAGAAACAACATATAAAAGGCAAACTGGTCTCATTTTTCCTTTAGGTTATCAGGAATAAGGTGCTTCTGTGCTTCAGGTCTGTTTGGGTCAATATTCCACTATGATCTCATTCTTTACATAGATTCAGGTGAGTGTAACCTAGACAGGTTGTATATATTGAGATGGTTTTAATCATCCAATTATCTAGATTAAAAATATTTGGTTAGTCAGTCTATTCCCGCTGTACTATATTCTCTATTACCACTGGAAGATAATTCACAAAGGTCTCTCTACATGCACACATCATAGAAAAATCAAGACTGCCCTCTAGATTTAAGATGTTTTGTTTAAAAAAAAAAACCATAAAAATTTAAAAAAAGCAGTGCAAACTTAAATTAGCTTGTATACTTGCTTTTTTATTCAATTATCACTCCAGGTGTGTATTTCAACACTGCTACTATCTCAATGTCTGCTTCCCATTCAAATCTATTTCAGATTGAAGGATTTGTTTAGAGGAGCATCAAAACTATAGAATATTTTCCTAGTTCAGGGCTCCAAATCCTCTGAAATTTTGTATCTCTATTTCATTTCAGAGTGTCATGTAGGAGTTATTTTTCTTTTTTTAAGGGTATGATAGGTTGATGAAGAAAATGAGGACCAAGGTGTTTTATATACTGTTATATAAAACAGTATTTCTATAAATTACTGTACTAAAGGAATAACCTTAATTGAAACTTACCGCAAGTAAACTTGATACTGAGTGACCTGTTTTCTGAAATGCAGGGGATTAGTTAAAAAAAATAATAACAAAACATCAACAACAAAACAAAAAACACAACCAAACCCTCTTGTCAGAAATCACTTCTCTCCAAAGATGCATGTGTAGTTTGTGGTTTTTTTTTCTAAACATCCCCCATATCCCTCACCCCTCAATGCAAACAACAAAGGCAACAGCAAGCATTTATTGTAGAAGCAAGCCTGTTGTTAGAACTAATGTTTTCTATGGGTTTGGGGAAAATTCTTTATCAGGTGAGATCTGGATGGGAAAGATGGGTACAGGCAAACAGCACAGAAGTCTAAAACCCATCATATTTTCATTTGAGAGCTCAGAAGAAAATGTATTGAGAATGCTGAAAAGCTTTTTTTTTTTAAAACAGTACTTGAACTGAAATACTCTGGGCATATTAGTTTCAGTGACAAGATATGTAGCTTAGCTTTTTTGAAAGCATCCTTTTAAAGTCATACTTAAATGAAATTGTATTGCTGACTTTCTCAATCCAACACAAATCACTTTGCAGTTGGTAGAATTTTTTCAATATACTCTGAATATTTTCTTTTGGGGATTTAAGGATTTCAACAATGAAACTCTAGATTCTGTCTAGAACTTGGGCTAACTTAGTAAACGTGGTTAATGACATGAAATGAGGTATTTCATCTAGAAGTCACAAGGTTTAGCAGGATGCTTCCTTCCGTTACAACTCATTATAGCTAGTCCCCATGACAGCTGTTCATTTGTATGCAAAGAGGGGGTAACTGCATCAAAAGTAGTATCTTGTCCTAAAGAAAAATGGTGAAATGGGGGCAGTTTAGACAAAGGGATGAATTTCTGCTAAACACTGAGATACTTGGATCCCATTTGCCTCAAGCCAACTGTGATGCCAAAAAAAGTTTTCTTTCAGAAGTGGAAGTTGTCACCATGTATTAGCATGAAGCAACTTGCCTTGTATTCAGTGAAACATTTCAATAAAATAGTTCATTTCAAAAAAAAAATAAAATCTATTGGTATTCAATATCTGTTATTGTGCAATGGATCTGCTGTGACTATAACTGTGCCGGCATTGCTTTAACTAACCCATTGACACTGATGAAGGTTTTTGAACGTTGGAGCATGTCCACTTTCACACAACTGCCAGATGAACTAAAACATTAGCTTTGGAGCTGGCAATTTGTACTAACTTAAAACAGCTCTTATTTAAGTGATAACATATTAATTTGTGCCTTTGGAGCCAGTTTGTCAAAGGCCTGCACCATCAACTGATTTCAGAAGAATCCATCTCACAATTAGGCACCAGAATTAAAAGCTGCTTTAAAAATGGTCACAGCTGAGAAAATGAGACCGGTATTTATACATCAGTAACATTTCACCAAGTATACTGTATATGCAAAAATCTTAACGTAAATTTAAGTGTGCCAGAAAATTAGATATTTGAATCTCTTTATTATTTTCAGATGATCGTGCAAATATATTTATCTCTCCACCACTTATTTTATTTTTAGTGCAATAGTTCTCCATTTTATACCACAATCTATAATATAGTTAGTTCATTCGCAACTAATTTCTCTATTCTCGTGCTGGTCGACACCTGGTTGCTAAGTTATTATCACTATCGCTAAACCTTCAATAAAAAAATACTTCAGAATTCATTGTTTTTTGTGGGGTTTTTGTTTTGGTATGGTTTGGTTTTTTTAAAGAAAAAAACACAGTATTTCTCAGTCAAACACAAGAATATAAACATATAAATGAATTTTATTTCCATTGCCATAAAAAAGATTTGAAATATTAAGCATCGTTCTACAGATGGTGAAAGTCAGAACACAAGTCACCACAGCTGTGTGTAATGTTGTTCTCCACTTCTGTGGACTACGCCTTCTTGAGTATATGCCAGTTTAATAATACTACATTATTTTAAAGTCATTTAGCAGTCTCTAAAGAAGAGGGCACTATATATTATCCCTTTTAATACAATTTCTTTACTGGATACACCTGGAAACTAAATTATTGTTCAACAATGGGATGAAATAGAACAGAAAATATCTTACAACATTTTTTTTTCTCCCAATCTGTTACTGGAGAGGCATAATGGAGCCTGAACTACCTGGTACATTTTTGATAGAAAATCAGGAGAACAAGAACAAAACCATGGCTCTTCCAGATCCAAAAAAAAAAGAAAGGAAATTTTTAGTAAAATATCTGCTAGGACAAGCAGACCAGATCCAAAGGCCACTTAATCAGAAAGCAACTATACAGGATATTAGTTTTATGCAATTAGCATGCAGAACAGAAAAACTGAAATAAAAATGTTTTCCATCTCAAATCAGAAGTAGCAAAACACGTATAGCTCAGGATTGCGAGAATATGAAGTACAGTTTAGAAATTTCTTAACGTATTCAACAGAGCTGCTTATTTAAGAAAGACTTTCCAAAGTGGCTCCACAGAGCCTGTTGGCAAACTCTTATTCACAATAGCTGTTAAGTAGTTTTTAGAGAGATTATTCATCAGCCACAAATTCAAGATTGTAGTTGTGGCGTACAACAACTGCTATACTCTGTAGACCAGCCAGAGTAAGATTTATTTGCACTTGTGTGTTGGTTACATGTGTTTCCACACACTGTGTGTAAAGGAGGCCTATGACATAGATTTCGCATTTTCACTCCAAGTGCAAATATGGTATGCATCTAATCTCAGTGTTTTTAGGTTAGGAAAGCCACCGATATTTTTAGAACAAAAATAAGATCTCTATAAAACTACACACTATAAAGCTTTCTCCTCTGTAAAGATTTGCAGTCAACTCAAAACAATTCTCATCTGTGCAGAGTCATAAGAGACTTAAAAGTACAATACACAGAAAGTTAAGACAGTTATAAAAGTAAGTGCACTCAAGTATGTACTCAAGGTGTGTGATTCCCATTGCAATTATGAGTTAATGTGTCGTCTTTCATTTTTATGTACTCTGCCATCAGTAGAAAATATAACATTGTGTATGCCTTGTTGGATATAATGTAATGTTGTGTCTTTACACACTAAATCATGTTTGAGCTTTTTACATAAAGAGACACTCCAGCAGGGGATATGTGTAGATTGTCATTTAATGCACCACTAATGGTGAAATCACATTATTTCAATAATGCATCTCATCCAAGGTTTCCAAAGCTTGTTCATTATTATAATAAAAATACTCTTAGCAACAGGAGGGTAGTTGATTGGCATGGAAATAGTGATAAGGAATTGGTCCTTAAGACCAGCTAAGACGGAAGTTAGAGTAAATAAACAGGAGTGATAAACTATGATTTCCTGAAAATATTACTTTAACAAAATTGAAATATGTAATGAGAATATATGGATTGACAAAACATTTTTTGGTAGACAATTTCCTAGTGTTGTGGTTTCAGCTCTTATAATGTTAACACATTTTGATCTTGATCATGGTGTTCTTTCAAAATATTTTGAAATGCAAAGATTTATTTTCAGTCCTAAAATGCTGACCTTTTTCTCTCACCTTATATGAAGGGAATTTTGAAGTAGCAGACTCTCCTACATGCTAGAAATTTAAATTCTAGGTTTTGGTCAGTGCTGTTGCTACCAGCATCACCACCATTATTTACTCTGCAGTAAAATCTGAAACTTGGTATAGTCTGTGATATCCAGTAAGCTCAACACTAAAAGGTACCACTCAAAAATGCAAATCTGCTGTCACTAAACATGTAATATCGAAACATAAATATAAGCCTTGAAATGCAGCTTCTCTAATTATATGCACTTATCTTGCCAGTGATCAGTTCTGAAGTTTTTTACTGTGACACTTTCACAAGTATGACAAGTATAGCAGATTTTCAGTTTTACTCTGGATGGGATATTATTCTCGAGACCACACTTTGGGTTCTCCCATCAAAAGTTAAATCTCAATGCAATGGCATGGCAGTTTTACCAAAGCAGAAGAGCTGCACATGACTGAGTGTCTGAAATGAAAAAACGGAACAAAATCCTAGAGGTAGCACTTCAGAGAGATATTTGGCCTTCCCCCCACCCCTCACCGCCAACCCAGTGTTGAACAACATACATGTGCACAGTCTTGAAAACCTTGAGACTCAACAGAGTTCAGCAGCAGAGAATCGATGGTTGAACTACCGTAGAGCTCTGGTAGTGCCCTGGGATTCAAAAGGTAACATTTTCTGGGATGTTTAAGAGCCACTAATGTGTGTTTTAAGACTATCAAGCACTTCCCTAAAGATTCATAGAGCACGTATAGTTAACCATGTGGAAAAGCACTGAAGTGCTACGACTTCTGTAATTCCCTTTTGTTTCCATGCCAAACGCAGCACCGAGTCCTGTGGGAGCAGTCCTGCTCCCTTCAGCTGGGGTTGTCACTGCTCTCTGCCTGCTTTATGTCACCAACCAGATTCCCTTATACAAGACACCAAGGAGGTTAAAGCTGGATCCAAACTAACAGGCCAGCTGAGGGAATAAATCTACTAAATGAAGGAGCATTTGCCAATATCTGATTTATACAAATCCACTCTAAATCTTTGAACTCCTTTAGAATTAATGTCCAGTGGGGGATGAGGCACATTTGCAAGTGCATTTGGTTTCGGTGTGGAAATACACAAACATGCATCAATTAGTTCAGGAAAAAGCACAGTTTGTAGACTAGCCTGATGAAAAAATAGTGTTGAATGTCTGCAGACGCAGACTACCAAATGGTAAAATGTAATGAACACACTCAAATTAATAGCTAATGAAGAAATGCGTGGCCTACTGAGAGAGGTTTACAACATAAGCTGGTTTTAAATAGGGATAATGTTATCCATTTGACAATAATAGGGATAAATGTTCAGTAAGGGTAACGTTGTCCACTCGAGATGACAAACTAAAACAGGGGACACAGTTTTAACATAGGTGGATAGGTTAAAATTAAAACCTAAAATTATAAACATTGAAATGTCTACACTTTGTGCTTCACTGGAGGCTTAGCCAAACCTAGCTCTGAACTACAAGGTTGAAAGACTCGAACATACTTTTTGTGAGCTTTTGAGATCTCTGTCATTTGATTCCAGCTGAGCAGACACAGAAAAGAAATTGTCAATGTCATAGATTTTTTTGGGATGTTTGTGATGAGATTTAAAATAATAAAATTAACCAAAAATTACTTTGTGGTGTTTTTTATCCAAATCTCTTACTCAGTTGTTCTGGTATACCCAATAACAAGCCAGGGTGAATAGACAAAATCCAGTACATCAGAAAGAACTCTTGTAGCCCTTATTATATCTTTGTGACTTAATGAACTATTTCAAAAAGGAGTAAAATGTAACACTGGTTAAATATTTAAGAGTCCCCTCTTAACTCTCAGATGAAATGAATCATCTAAGTCTTCAGTGACTGAACATCTGCAATATTACTTTTGTTACTGAAATCTGTTGCTCAAGCACAATTAAACTCTCTCATATCATGGATTGGTTTTAATGGTTCTTTGCAAGATATGTCTAAGGTTCAGACCTGATGGTAGAACCAGGGCTTGACAACTGAGGGAGAAGACTTAATTAAACGTGCAGCTATTTTAAATAAGTGACTGAACAATTTCATCACTGTTTCAGAAAAGAATAAAGACAAGGCACTGAAAGAAAAACTTCTAACAAAACAGAATTTTCAACTTATTTGAATATACACTGAATCTCTTCCAGTATTTTCTTCCTCCACAAGCTTTCAATTTAATAGGACAGTGTTTGCAAGACTTATGGCACACATTTTTACAACTTGTATTATGAAACTATGAACAATTAAGCAATATTTAACAATCTCATGGCTTGGCTACAGAAACATCCTCCATTTAACTGCACATGGAAACAATATGGAGTTTAGAAAAGAATCCAGACTTTCATAAATTTAATATATAAAGATATCTTTATGATTATGGATAGACATAAAAAAATTGTAGAGTAATAAACTGTATTGATCAACTCAATGACAAAAGTATCTGAAATAGCATGCGATCCTCCTGTCTTTTCTGCGTACAAATAAGAAATACATTTGTTGATTGGATGAAAAGATTTATTCATCATCATTACAGATTCTAACTTCTTTGTCTGTACGAGTCGCTTATTTCCATTATTATATCTTTTGGAATGGGATGCAGATGAACTTCCAATACAGTTTGCAATGACAAATATAATGATGAGTCAGGTATCTAAGTGCATTGTGGTCAAATACAGACTGGATAGACAGTAGTTACATAAAGTGCATGATAAGATGTAGGTATCCAGAATGCAGCATTCTGGATTAACATATTTAATATTAATATTGCCACCAGTAAAGTTCCTAAACCTTGCTCTGCTAAGGCATACAGCTTTGGCTACATTTTCATGGAACATAAGACTACAAATTGGAGACTCTTTGAAAGCTATTTCTGTACTATGATGCAGTTACTGAATGCTACAAGATCTAGTTTAATTAATTCAGCTCTCCAGAGTGGTTGAAATTGCTTTGGAAGCACAATCTCTTACAAATTGTCTAATTATTGCGTTGGAAAGTAATCACTGAACTGACTATATATACACATTTTAAAAATTATGTATCTCTCTATATATACACACACGTATCTTTATCATTAATAACCTGATCTAGTGTAGAACTTTGATGAATTTTAGATTATTGGGCATCATGACCTTCAAAGCAGAGGCAATAAAAATTAAAAAAAGGCAAAAAAAAACCCAAAAGAACACACCTCAGTAAAATTAGCCAAATAAAGTTTTAGGTGTAAAACATTTTCTCAGGCTACTTCTCAGAATTAGAACATCATCCTACTAACATGTCTCAGGAGTTTGCCTTTCCCTAGTCACCACAGCCAGAGGACTCTTCCTGTACACGTCTTCACGGTGGTATACCGTGAGTTGGGAAGCTTTCATACACCGTGCTTAAGTTTGATCGTGTATGGTTTTGGTGGAGCTTAAATCATGTATATATATGCAGGTAAAGAAAAAACCCTTTGTTACGAATGGTGTTCCTAGGCAGAAAAGCACAAAGAAATGTTAATTACAACTTTTTCAAAATCAGGTGGGCCCACTCGGATTTCTGAAGACCGGTTCTACAAATGCAAAAGCAGTGTTGTTCATGTGTTACCTGCCTATTTCAATAATGTCACTGAAACAGACTGCTTGTGAAAGGGATGGCATTAAATATTTAAGTTATTTCTCCATGATATTCCCAATCACTATGTGTCAACTGGAAATTGGAAAATAGTATCTGTTCTAACACTTTAACTGAAGTTTCAAATTATTATGTGAAAAGCTCCTTATTTCACTTGTTTGCTTATTCATATATTCTAAAAAGAAAAATGCGTTCAGAGAAAAAAGCTGATAATTTTAATCTTAAATGGCGTGAAAACAGAAGTAAAATCAAATTCTGCTTTTAAAATCTTGGGATTTTTTAGGTAATAGCACTTTTAATACTTTGAATTTATATTTACCATAGCAGTTGTCAAGTTTAGTACTTGCTGAAACCCACACATGTTTTTCTACCTTTTTAATCCTGCACGTATGTATCCCTGTCAGTTTTCTAGGACATTTCCTCTCTTCTGTTGCTACTTAAACAATGTTATTGGAAAAACAGTATAGAAAAGAGATGGGACTGCAGCAGTGCATTAAACAGGCTGTCACTGCAAGTGACACTAAAATGATGCAGAAGATGAACTTTTAACGAGGATTCTGAGTGGTTTTCTTTCCAGTATGGATAATACAATGTGGGTGAAAGGGTGAATAGGAGGTGACATGCAGGGAAGCATCCAGTCTAGCAACAAAGAGCCAGGGTCTATTCAACCTCTATATGTGGTTGCTTTCAACTCTGCCTTGGTGCTCAAGCTTCCAACAGCAGTTTCACCAAGCTGGATTACTGGTAGATCAGTAATTTGTATGGTTAGCAAGTTTTTGCAGTGAGGCTGCTCCTCAATATGAAGAATATATAAGCACTAGCACTTCTACTAGAACTTGGTGTTCTCTGCAAGAGATATTTACTTCCAAATATACCTTTTTTTTTTTGTTATTATTATTGTATTCCGCAGGTTATAGTGTTTCCACACAAATAATTTATTATTGCATGTATGAACTTTTGTGACTGACTTTTGATCAAGTCTTCACTAGACATTGGTAGGTTATCTGACTAAAAGGTAACCACATTAAACTCACAGAGCCCGGCTAGAATCAGAAAAAGAAACAACGGTAGGTGCAGGAATTGGTGGAATGGAGAAGACTGAACCAGCTACTCAAAGATGGTCATCAAAAGAGACCAATTGCCCCTAGTGTAAAATCCACCAAGATGCGTCAATGAGATAAACTTGAGTCAGAAAGCCATGCAAATCAAAGTGGGATTATTGCCTAAATGTGCATAGAATTTATTATGGGATCCAGGAGGAAGAGAATTTTAGGATTTTATAAAACTTAGAGGATGTTTAGGGGAAGGACTGAGGGCGCAGGGCTGGGGGGAGGTGTCAAGGTGAATCACAGAGGAACGAGTGTTGGAAAACAGATGGAAAACAGAGGGAAAAGAGCCAGTGGCGTGTAAGCAGGTTGCTGGTCAGTATGTTCGTCTGACTGATCCCTGGGCCTGGTCACCTCAATCTGTCCTAGCATCTTATTAAACTCTATTACTGGTGATTTTCCATATGAGTGTCCTCTCTGCTCCATGTAAGTGTGTGTTTAGTGATCTGCTAGAGAGTTTGAGGCCAGTTTGGGGTCTCTTTGCACTGGCTTGTTGTTTTTATATCTGGGTCTGGTTGCCAGCTAATGGAGAGACACATATTGTGTATGTGTCAGCAGAGTCCCAGCTCGTAGTGGCTTAGGTGCTTTGGTCCCTTAGCCTCAGTAATATTAAGGGCATGTTATTTGCAGCTCTGTAACCTTTCATCTACGCTTCCATAGAAATTTTCCCTTTCACTCTCTTGCTGTTATTCTGGGGCTGCTGGTTTTAGGGTCTTGCACCTGCAAAACCCTGAAATTGTGTGTATGGTAGGTTCTCATGGTTTCATGACTAACACTGGTGTCAGAATCCAACCTCTTTCCACCTTTCCTTTGTTTCTTGTTCTGCCAAATTTAGTTTCACAGTAGACAAAATCAAGCCTAGTGCACAACAAAGTATATAATAGTAACTCAAATGGTTGATAAATAGTGCCCAATAATGCATGTGTGCAGACACTTAAATGCCAATCAATATGCAACACCAATTAGCATGTTGCAATGCGTTCCAGAAGCAGGACCAACCAATAGGGAATTTGAGCAGGTTCCAATGAGAACTATATGGTACTATTGGAAGATCATGGAATCATTGTCATCTTCAGCACCACCACCTGATACACTGTAGAGAAGACACGTCTAGGACTCCTGCCTAGCCACTTGGAGAAGTTTCACTTTCCCTCCTTCCTTCTGTCCATCTGTCTCCCTCTCTTCTCTCATCTTTATTTTGTTCTTCCACAAATGTAACTTTCCCTGTTAGAGTTGATGTATGCCACCAGCTATCCAGATTCTTCTAATAAATCTTTGTGAATATGAACTTCTTGCAACATCCCTTGTGCAACAAGTGGTCTGCATGCCAGCTGCTGGAGTGGGACCATTATTATGAGGGGCATGATGGTCTGTGGACCAGCAACTGGAGGAAACCAAGGTCTAAGGAACCAGCTACAGAAGAGAACGGTGTTGTTTATATGTGTATATTCCCCTTATTCCATTTATTCCTAATCCTGACCATCTGGAGACGAAGAGCAGGATTGGGCCATCTGTGTTGTGCATGTTTTCATGAGTGTTGTTTTTGCTCATGTGGGCCAGGTGCCAATCTTCTTCTGGGTGGATCTGTGTGGCAGGCTGTGAGTACTCTGTGTGTGTGTGAGTGTACATGTGTGTACATGTGTGTAAACATGTGTGTGTGTATGGAGAGTAGCTTCTTGAAGTTGCTATTAGGCGGACCTGGGGACAGAAAACTGAAGCAGCTTCCCATCTGCAGGGCTGAGGAGGCATCACTGGCTCTTAGAGACCACCAAGATCAGTGAGACCAAACTGGGGAGGAAAAATTTCTTGTGTCCTGAAGTCCACTAGATCCAGCAACCTCTAAGAGAATTTATATTTGTTATAAAAATCATTGTCATCTCCATCATCCAGTCCAAGTTTTCTTTACCTATAAAATCCATATTATGGAGCCTGCAAAAATTATTAAAATAAACTTCCTTGGCATAAGGCAGATTAACAATATCATTGCAGCAGTAAATGAAGCAAAAAGCAAGTGACACGGACTTCTCTTGGCATTAAAGGTATGATTGAAATGAATTTTGCATACTCCAGTCAGTAAGTTGATGAACTGCCTACTTTGTTTCTAACCATGCATAGCTAAAACAATTTTTGTTCAATTTCAACTTTCTGTGCCATTTGGCTCTCTTAATTTGAGTAAAAAGGCAGGAATATTGTAAACATATGTACATGTAAAGGTTGTACGCTTCCCAAGTCAATCATTTTCAATTTTTCTTTCTTGGAAAGACCATCAACCTGAGTGGGAATTATTGGGAATTATATAGCTGAGCTGGAATTAGTGAGACTCAAGTGGTTTAGTCTGAAAAGGTGATTCAGGAGAGCTGAGCAGCTGCACAGGATGTTCATTTGGGACCCTTGCAGCACAAGCTCCATCATGAAACTGTAAAATATTGATCTGGTAACATTCCTCACTGTGCAGCTGTAATATTGTAATTGAATGAAAACCTAATTAGAAGAAAACCTATTTAAAGGTCACAAAGCAATGAAATCCAAGAGTAATTTCAATAAAAATTCCTTTGAACAGTATGTTTTTCCCCCATCTAAGGCGACTTCAATACAAGATAAAGCATCACACAACCTGTCACAGGCCTCATATTGCTACAGTTAGCGACTTCTGTGCTCAAGGAATAGGCCATGTTTTTTGGAGGAGGGCAAGGCTCTTTTGTTTTTAAATATGTGATTATGACAGGCAACAAAGTTATACATTTCTCAATCTTCAAGTTAGCAGAAGGCTAATTATATTTTATAATTAAAAAATATTATATCTGATAGTTAATATAACTCTGCTCCTGAAATAATCAAAAGATAATGAATCAAATAAGAAAGCAGAAAGAACAAAACATCATGGTGTATAGAACACTAGTTTCACGTGTAATAATAATCATAAAAATCTCCCTCTGGCCATAGTTTCTACACAAGTTAAGCTGATTCCAGTCATCCTTTAAAAAGTAATTAGAAGATTGAACAACATTTTCTAGGTGCTAGTGCTAAATTGCTCAGAGCCTGGAAAATATATCACAACTGGCAGGCTCCATTTATCTCAGTTTCTATGCCCCATATTTTTGAAACCCAGCTTCTTCTCAATGATTACAAGGATCATTTGCTTACTGTCACTGCTGTACACCAGACTCACACTGCTATGGGGCGAACCTCAAATTTAGTAATGGGTAAAATCAACGTTTTGTTGTGTATATTAATGTCCTCTCTGAAAGCTCATCATTCTTTCTGGTGAGATGTGTGGTATTTCTTGATCCCTCACCAGATAAGGAACATAGCATGATCAATATCACTAGTATTTTGGCAATAAACAACTGAAACAGGAAAAGTTTTTACTCAGAAAAAAAAGTACCCTGACCCTTAAGTCTTATTCAGCTGGGAAGAAAGCTTGGTTCTGTTGCTGCTTCAAAAGCTCCTTAGCATGGTGCAACCAGAATGAGAGCTATCCAAGACTGACCCAATAGATGATGTCAGGAACCAGTGACAGTGGCTAGCATGGAAGGAGTTAAAGGTGCAACAGCGGCTATAGATACACAGGAAGTTTATCCTGTTTACAAAAAGTTTCTTAATGCAACCACTATCCATCCATCAGAATCACCAGCTAACTTAGAATAGGAAACTGAAGGAGTCTGTGTTGACATTACAGAATATTGGTCTTAGCTTTCACATATATTTTAGTCAAAAGGAAAATTGATACTTTTTTTTTTTTTTCTACGTGCCTATTGGGTAGCTTAAAACATTTCCTTCTTGAACAAGTTTTCAGATGAAACATGTGAGTTGCAGTGTACTGCCAAACAGGCTGCCACTGCTGCCTCAAAGTTTGACTGCAATTTTTTCTGTTCTGCCTGGCGTTGTTTTGCCCCAGTACCTTGGATGGCATTATTTCTCCTTAACAGGCTGGAAAAACGGCACAACCTACACAATGATCTACGCATGGCTAGTTTAGCACTTGAATGCTGTATAAAAATACTTAACATTTATGTATCCCTCTAGTACTTCAGAATGCTTTACTAATATTATTTAACTGCTTTTCCACTCTCCTTAAAAAAATATATCACAGTGTTTGGGCCATTTAAGCAAAGAAAATAAATTTTCTCCTTTTGTCTAAAGAAGTATATATGCTGTTTTCAAAATCATTTTAGGACCTCATGCTAGGCATTTATGAAAAGTGGTTTCAATAATGAAGTCTTAATAAAAAAAACCAAACAGTCCTTTGATCTCAGGTGAACTGGAGATTTTTAACTGTATAACTCTTCAAGCAAAAGCTGAAGCTTTACAACCCCAAGACCTAAGCTAGCTGTGAACACTGTAGAACATCAGAAAACTTCAACAACTTTTGTTACAATGTTCTCTAGGAAATAAATTTAAATTTTGAGCAGTAGAAGAGGACTTTACCTCCTCTCTAGATAAGGCAGGCTCACTATGGGAAAGGATGCTTTAAAACAAAATTATCCCAGGAAAGATACACTTCAGCTGTAAACAAAAACTATTACACTCTCTGGCTAGTAGTACTCTTTGTGTCCTAGGCTCATCCACAAAGATTCAAGTAAGATTTGTGTGCTATAGAAACTATACACTTAGAAAACAACAACACCCACCAGTATCTTTAGGAAATACCTTTGCTCTTCATTTCAAATTTTGATTAGAAGCAAGTTTCATACTTTTATATGCCTCTTGAAAATTACTTTTATTAGATTCTTACAGCATTCATCTGGAGAACTTTCTACATGTTGATAGGAATTAAAATATGGGAATAACTCAAAGACTGAGCAAAATAATCCCAGCTTTGTCAATGTTGGAGATATCACTAAAATCTGTGTTTCTTAATTTTCTGATTTGTGTTTGGTTATTTAGATCTGTAAAAACCATTTCTTCTTTTGCTGTTGCCTTCTAATATTCCCCTCTTCCTGTTGATTTTATTTTTCTTCCACAGTCCTTCTTACTAGCTGTCATGCCTTCCATAAGAAAATCCCTCCATTTAAACGTTTGGAAATAAAAAGGATGAGATTTAGTTAACAGAAGAAAGAAAAAAGTATGTTTCTGTATCTTGCTGATTAAAACACATCTTTTGAGAAAGGAAGTACTTCTAAAAAAGTAATTATGGGAGGGGAACAAAAAGATATTAAAATTCTCAGAGTACTACTCGAAATATATTTTAGATCAACTAGCATTATAAAAACTCTGATTTCACATCTTTCTGTTTGAAGCAGCGATGTAGTTCCCTTATTTTCCTCCCTCATAGCGTGACCAATAAATAGAAGCCTAGTTATCAGCCTCAATAAAAAAAAAAAGTAATTCTGAAATATGAAAAAATAGATAGGAAAAAAATATTAGTGAGAGTCAATATTTATATTTTCAAGGCAAACAAACAAGGAGAAAAGAGATGTCAATGTATTATTTGTGACTTTGATGAGATGAAGCAAAAGGGAATTTGTTTCACAGTCAAACTGTGCTGAAACTAATAAATACGGAAATAAGTGTACTAAAAAGGGACTTCTTTTGTTTCCAATATACTTACCGCTTTTTAAAGTGCTTTATGCAGCTTTCTCTACAAAGTCTTATTTCTAACACAGGTAAGCTTTAAATTCTAAAATAAAGTCTAATCTCTAAAATAACATAATCCCTATGAAAGTGCAATTCCAAGGATTTCTCAGTATATTTCCTTTTCCTCCTGCATCTGAATGGTGAGTTCCTTTCCCTTAGCTTCCTCGGTGAGGCTGCTAACAAAGGTATCAATTAGCACCTTTCCAATGTTCATAAAATAGCCACCATAGTTAAGCTGTTTACCGACAGCCTAACATACCCTCATGAGGTGGGAATCTGATGTTACTGTTTATAGATCAGTAACCTGTGACTGTTTTAGGGAGTGCAGGAATACCTTATCCATATTTCCCAAGGTGCAAGATGTACCATGTAATCTGAAGGAGTTCTGGGACAGAAGGGCAATACTTGCTGGAAGGTGAATGCTTTCCACTCCTTACATGTTTTGCAGCAAAGACACAGTTGCGAACAAGATGAATGGACATGGTGGTATTTGTGGGTGTATCGAGTGTTTTTACACATTGACAGAATGAGCAAGAATGCTACTAGAGAGAATAAGAAATAGCTAGTGGCATTTTATTTATGCAAGCATTGACAGTGATAGGTGCATTATTTTGGAAGAATTTCATTGCTGAGGCAGATATTCTGGCAGTTTCCAGTGCTTTTGTATACCTATCTTAAACAGTGTTCTTCATGGATCAAATACGCCTTAACTAGAGCTTCCTTGGAAAAGTAAATACCTAAATCTGCTTGATTTGGGGGTTTAAATGCACTTACAATAGCTCCTAACACATTTGAATTTCACTACAGAAACAACCCCCAAACTAAAAGAAACAAAGCCAGAATCCCAAATCATTGTTATATCTTTTTCTTTTCACATGAATCCGCCTGTATAACATCTCTATGCTGCATAAAATTTTACTATTTCACAGGCAGTTTATCTTGCAGCTTTATTCAGCTGCCTCAGACTGCTGAAACTGAGACTGCATGTTGGAATTTGTTGCCCTGCTATTGTAGATTATTGATGTGTATTCATGAACTAGAGCAGCCTGCCTAATGTGTGAATATTACAACAAAGAATCCTACCTGAATCCTTTTGTCCTTTTTGTTACTGCCCTCCTTTCTGTCCATCCAGGGGCTTATCCTGTAACTCTCAGTGCAGGATTTTTTAGGGGACTTTCCTCTCATTGGTTTCAACTGCAAGGAAATGCTTCCATCACATGGGAGAGGAAAGCACTTGTGGATGGCATTACAGAGGTGTCTGCATTTCAATCATTTAGCTGCTGTCTTCATTGGAAGGTAAAAGGCTAAACTAAAGCAAAAGCCATGATTTGCCCCACCTTATATTCTGGCAAAATAATGTTGTCTTAAAACTACTCCAGACTTTAATTACAAATATTTACGACTGATAAATGGTGGTAGGCTGGATTTCACCACTCTAGATAATGGGCATCAGTTAATTCCAAGAAAAAAAAAAACAACAAACAAACCAACGCAAAACTATAAAACCTGAAATATACACACGAAAATGAATCCTCTGTGTGTGTTTCTGTGTGCGAGTGTGTGTCCATGTATGTATATTGTATTTCATGCAATTAAAGATATTTAACAGTATCTTACTTAGCAAATTTTAGTATGGAAAATATGCCAGGGCTGGTATATTTTGTATAGAAATGCTATAAAACCTGACTTAGTGGTTTTAGAAATGTGGATGCGTTGTGACAGCCAAATTCTCAGCTGTAATGGAAAGTTCTAAATTGTTAGAACTTTACGTCTTGGAAGGATAAGAAGAAGACGCGTTTCATGACCTTATGAAATTTAACAAAGGCAAGTGTAGGGTACCACACCTGAGGAGGAATAATCCCATGCATTGGTACAGGTTAGGGGCTGACCTGCTGGAAAGCAGCTCTGTGGAAAGGGACCTGGGAGTCCTGGTGGACAACAGGATGACCATGAGCCGGCAACGTGCCCTTGTGGCCAAGAAGGCCAATAGCATCCTGGGGTGCATCAAGAAGAGTGTGACCATCAGGTCGAGGGAGGGTATCCTCCCCCTCTACTCTGCCCTGATGAGGCCGCATCTGGAGTATTGTTTCCAGTTCTGGGCTCCCCAGTTCAAGGACAGGGAACTGCTGGAGAGGGTCCAGCAAAGGGCTACAAAGATGATTAGGGGACTTTTGAGGAAAGGCTTAGGCACTGGCGTCTTTTTAGTCTGGAGAGGAGAAGACTGAGGGGGTATCTTATCAATGCTTATAAATACTTAAAGGGAGGGTGCCAGGAGGATGGGAACAGTCTTTTTTTCAGTGGTGCCCAGTGATGGGACAAGAGGTAATGGGCAAAAACTTGAACATATGAATTTCCATCTTAACATGAGGAGGAACTTCTTTATTTTGAGGGTGGCAGAGCAGTGGAACAGGCTGCCCAGAGAGGTTGTGGAGTCTCCGACTCTGGAGTCGTTCAAAACCCGCCTGGATGCTGTCCTGTGCAACCTGCTGTGGGTGAACCTGCTCTGGCAGGGGGGTTGGATGAGATGATGTCCAGAGGTCCCTTCCAACCCCTATCATTCTGTGATTCTGTGATTCATTACAAGCAATGTAGGAAAATAATATTTCTTATTTGATACCTGCAACATATCATAAATTAATGCTTGCACATTAAACTGGGCATTGAGAAAGGAAAATAAAGGGGGATGCTAAATAAGGCCTCCATGTCCTTAATCCAAACCACTGACTTGATCTGTCTCACACTTCCAAGCAAGATATGCTCTGTCTGGATTGCACTCTGTAGAGACATCTCCCAAGGAGTAAGAAGAAGGATTTGACTATCTGTCCCAGGAACCAAAATCCCTTGCTTCTGTTCATTGCTGATAATTCATCTCTAAGATAGGAACAAGACAATACTGCCTGGGTAAGAAAGTTAAATGAGAAAAAATATTTCGTAGAAGAAGTGGAGAAGAGAGTGCTTGAAAGGCATAAAATCTAAGAAATTCTTCTAAATGATGTATGAAGTCATAAGTGCATGAGGAAAACTATTCTGTAGATTTTATACGTACTTCAATCTTCTGTAGTGTAGGCACATGTACAATAGTCAAGAAATAGCCAAAATGCAAGAACAAAACTCTCACAGCTGCTTGACTACAAAGCCATTTCTGTTAAAGGCAAAGCATAGCCTAAAGAAAGAATTACAGTAACACTTTGAAAGTAACCTACAGATAGCCCTTAAATCCATATTTCTTCAGCATCTGCCTTTGCTTGACCTCCTTGAAAATTATGGAGTGGGTTCACAAAAAATGACAGATTTTAACTCATTGAAAAATAGAATAGCTCTGGAACTTGGCATCATTGACAGCCATGGTCACAGTTCACAACTGTGTTGCTCTATAAGAAGCTTGCATTCTTTACCACCAGGCAAATGGACTTTCAAGACCAGGGCAACAAAATACACTAAAAGAATTTCCCATCTAATGCGTATGAGCAAGCACTTAGATCTTCAACTTTCAGGCATTTTGAAATTATTTCTTCTGAAATGAGATGTAGCACTGGGGATGGTTTTAATGCTGACAAGCCTTGCAGCTATCTAAATCCTGGAAAGCCTTGGGTAGTCTGCTGTGGGGAAATAAAGTGCTCTAACTCCTTGTAGGTAGTTTTGTATTTCTGGTCAGAGGTCAAAAAGAATGTCTGTTTAACATCTCAAGTCTTGATCAATTCTATGTTAAGAGAAATGTGGTAACAAGGTGTTGGGATATGGGAAGTAGTGTGACTACAGCTTGAAAGATGTAGGAAGCATCACTCGGCATCCCACTACTTGTGAATTAAGTCCAGGTGTTACATGGTCTGCTGTACATTGCTTCAAAATCTTAAAGGTACTAATAATAGACCTTTAATTTTTTTATCATTATTAAAAGTGTGACTTATTTAGCTAAACTTTGAAATATCCGATATGAGTGCTATATTATATTTCTAAATGAAATTTGTTTAGGTTATGAATTTTGTGTCCTGAGTATTGGAAATTATACATGCAAAGAACTTCAGACATAGTTGGATGCTTCACGTCTCCATTCCTCATTTTGCTGCTCAAAGGGGAACAAACACCGATGTTGTAAATTGCAAACATGACTTCTGATGCCAATGATATGGGATTGTATAATGACCAGTGTCTGAAATTCTGCCCCATTATTAACAATTCAATGGTCCTATTGAATGGAAGAAACAGGTCTTACTTTAAAGGCTTTAATATTGTAGATTTGATTNAAAAAAAAAAAAAAAAAAAAGGAATGGTATTGTAAGGAAAAAAAAACCCAAGCAGAAAATCTAGTTTATGGCTGGATGTTTCATTGAGCAAATGGGTATGCTGGAGATTCTGAAATGATGGAAAAGCTGGAGTTTTCTGGAAATTAACAATTGTTCCAAACATCATCTATGTCATGACAGAAGGTGCAAAATCTGGATTGTGTGAGGGCTGCAAGTGAAACAGCCAGGAAGGGAACAATAGAGGGTGTAGAAAAGAGGTGGAATGAGGTGGTAGGTGAAATATGTATATTCATTAGGATGGACCCCCAAAATACATTGGCCATATCATCATTTATCAAGTGAACTGCAATTCCCATTTGAAATAAAGGAAAGCTCCCTTTGGCAGAGCAGTGACAGCTGCCTCAGTGAACTTGGTTGAGAATTGCCGAAATTTGAGGTGACATTTTTGGCAAGGAGTTAGGGTTCTAGGGTTCAGACAGTCTAGCATTATGAAAATCACGTTTATAATGGGTGCAGAATTAAAATGTGAGGCTGTAGCAATATCACCTGTCCACAGATGCAGCCAGCCACAACTGTTTCTCACTGGATAGTACTGTTAGAGCTGGAATAATAACATATATTACTGCTAGTAAGTGTCTCAACATATGTCCATAAGATGATTGGCATAAGTATTGAGAGCCCACCTATAGTACTGCATCTACCTCTGGGGTCCCCAATACAGGGAAGACACGGACCTTTTGGAGCAGGTCCAGAGGAGGGCCACAAAAATGATCAGAGGGATGGGACACCTCTCCTATGAAGAAAGGCTGATAGAGTTGGGGTTGTTCAGCCTGACGAAAAGAAGGCTCTGAGGAGACCTTGTTGTGGCCTTTCCATATATAAAAGGGGCTTAGAAGAAAGACTTATAAATGAGAGGCATTTTACCAAGGCCTGAAGTGACAAGACAAGGGGTAATGGTTTTAAACTGAAAGAGGGTAGATTCAGACTAGATATAAGGAAGAAATTTTTTACGATGTGGGTGGTAAAACACTGGCACAGGTTGCCCAGAGAGGTGGTAGATGCCCCATCTCTGGAAATACTCAAGATCAGGTTGGATCTCAGGCTCTGAGCAACCCGATCTAGTTGAATATATCCCTGCTGATTGCAGGGGAGTTGGACTAGATTACTTTAATGGTCCCTTCCAACACAAACCATTCTATGATTCTATGATTTAGTCTGTAATTTAAGAGTCAATATTAAATAAAAATGAAAAAGGAATGAAGAAGACATAGTAGTACCCCAAACTGCCAATGTAGACTCAGACTTCCTCTATCTTTTTTTACTTCTAAAAGAGACGGAGCTTAGAGACAGTTTTATACAGGATTAATGACATGTATGAGACAGATATCTATGAAAGGCCGCAGGGCAGTAGTTCAGTAATCTTTATGATTAGATAGCAGGAAGAGATTAGGTGGAAGTTTGCACAAACAGATAAATGTAACCCAACTAATTGGAAAAAAAAAGGAAATAAGAGGCAATTGATGATCAATTAATTGAAAGACTCACAAATAATATCATTACTAAAAGAAAGCACAATTTACTGAACTGAACTTTAGCTGCAGGGCTGCATTAATGGTCTATGTATCTAGGTAAAACAAAATATGATTACATTTTCAGTTCTTCATTCTATGGATAAACGTTGTTGACATTTGCAGGCCAGATTTTTGATGCAGGAGCTTACAACTCCATGTGCCTTTGTTTGATGATAATAAGGACAGAGTGACATTTTAGAATAAAAGAAAATATGTTTAGCAAGAAAAAAAAGAAAGAAGGAAAAATAAAATCTAGAAAACCTTCCTTACTCTGAGAAATTTACAATTCTTAACTATTAATATAATTATTAACTGAACATAACTTATTTGTTGTCACAATTTCTTGTTAGATAGTGATTTTCACCGATCTATTAATTTTCAGTGATCACAGTTTTCTATTAAAAAGTGTTATTGTTTGCAGTATTTGTATTTTTGTGTTCATAATGACTGTATTATCTGTATTCTGTTAGCAATAAGAAGTTTCAACAAAAATCAGAGTCAAGAACACTAAGTCCTTGGATCTGGATACTCATAAAATACTTGCTTCATACACTATTGAACTCAGAGTCTAAATTTTAAGGACATGAATGGGTAATATTCCTATCTCAACGATCATATCCTTGAATTGAAGGTACACAGGTTTTTGAAGGCCATATAAACAAGATATTGTATAGCTGACAATTTACACTCGGATCTTCTGAGTCTGAATTCAGTGCCTTAAACTTAAAAACATCCTCCTTTTAAGGGCTAAAACAGTTCAAAAATTCTTGATAGCACCATTAATGCACATTAAATATCCACATTATCCCAGGGTATGGATAAGGTCATACTACCTCAAAATTGTTTTCTGATTGGATCGCCCGAGAAGTTTCAATAGAAATGTAAGTAAATGAAAAGCAGAGAAAACAGCACTTAAGATATGTTCCCATTCACCTAATTTAGGCTGTCTAGCCTGATATGGTCACCCAGGCTACTTCTACAGTCAATAGAGATAAAACCAGAAATGGATCTCAAAGGGGAAATTCAGTCAAGCCTAAAGTATGGGTTAGGATTATCTTGAATTAACTCTAAAACAGACCAGAGTAATTGCCTCTTGGAGACAATCTCAGTTTACTATTAAGGCCCTTACTTGATGTGGTTAGTTTAGAACAGAAACTTATTTGAAAATTTCCTTTATAAATTTACTTTCAGATTGTTCCTAGTGAGAGCCCACTGCTACACTGTCCAACTGTACTTCAGATATCATTATAAATAATTGATTTGGAATACACGTTTAACTATATTTGCCATCTCTCTTTAGACTTGGCTTAGTAATTCTTGCTTTGTTTTCCTCCCAAAGAAGGATTTACATACAATTTCTTTTTTTTCTCTTTTAATTAAAACCTAAAAAAAGATGGTCTTATTTCTCTAAGGTTTCTATCCTTAAAGTAAATTTTTGATTATGATTTGTAGAGAAAAAATTGTACTATGTTTTAAATTTGTTTTCTGATATTTACTGCTAATATGAAAAGAAGATCTGTACTTTCTAACAGTATCAGAACTGCATAGGCTTGCATGTTAAAAGTACTGAGAAGTATTTTCTTTTCAATCCACCGAAAATGAGAACAGGCGGTTATATTCAGTAAACCTCTCAAGTTCCATTTCGTTCAATTCATTTTCCAATTTCTGTTTCTATGAGAACCATTTTCTATACATTCTTAGCTCCAGAAATAATTATTGGACTCTTGAAATCTACAATGCAGATTATTTCTTTAAAAATAAAGCAAATGAAAGCGTACTGATTGGGTATTTTCAATTTCTTGTTATGACATTGAACCACAAAGCCAATAATGTAATAAGCTAGGTAATGCATCTGAGACTGTTTTCTGGTCTTTCCCCAAAGAGGTTGCTGGATTCATTCGATGTAGCAGCATAAAATATAAATGAAGTCATTTATGAACTGCTGTAACTCAAATCCTGTTCCAGGCCAGTGCTGAAAATGAGACCTAGTCTCATGTTTTCCTCATATTGGGGGAAATAAATGAAATTGTTTTCTAGCACATGAGCAAAATATTACTAAATTCAAAAGAAAAAAAAAAGAAAAAAGAGTGGAGCTATTGGTAACAGTTATATTAAAATACAAAATCATCCTGAATGTCTTTTCTTTCAAAGAGCCTATGGCTGTTTATATTAACTACATAACACAAAAGTGCAAATTGTGCTCTCAGAGAAAACAGGTGGAACTTACATTAGCTGCATCATGAGTGCTACAGAGTATGGGTACTGAATTTTGTTCAGAAGGATTTCCACTGAGATGCAGGCGAGCAAAAAGAGGTAGTTGGACCTTGGTTTTAACCATACGCCAAAAAGTAGAAATTCAGAATCATGCCATGACTTTTTAATTGGATCCTATTGTTATTAAACATCCAAGAAAAGTCCTCATTTCAAGGTGAAACAGATTAGGTCTCAAATTCAGGAATAATCTTGCCATTCAGAGCCATATTTAAGAATACTGTTTAACACAGTCCTTATTTTAATTTGTACTGAAAATGCTATCTGCTTTTCGAAAAATTCAGAGCACTGTAAGACCAAATCATCCTTGGGTTGTTTTTTTTTCACTGTGTTTTATTTACATTGGCCTTAGATATGCAGGCAGCCTTTGACATTGCACAGTATATTTACTATTAGCGTGCAAGCATAAAATGCTCTTTTTAATAAATTTATCATTATCATCAAAAAGAATAAGACTTGCACTTCAGTAGGAGAGGGGTATAATCATCTGTTGTGAATGCCATCTTACAGGAAGAATAGGAATGGAAAGAAGTCCTTGAAAAATGGAATTCTGGTCCAGTTTAGGTTGGACCTTTGGAAATCATGTAGTCCGCTACCTGTTCAGAGCAGAACTATCTGCTAAGCTGAATATTAATTTGAAGTTAGATCATGTTACATGGGGTCTGTTCAAGTAAAGTTGTGAGGACCTTCAAGCGTGGAGGCTTCATGGCCTCTCTGAGCAACCTGTTCTAGTGCTTTACCACTCTCACAGGGAAGAAATGTTTCCTTTTATCTAATCTGGGTTTTCTTCATTGCATCATGTGTTCATTGCTTCTTGTCTTTTTGTTGTACACCACCAAGGATAGTCTTTTCTTTATCTTCCAATTAGTCAGGTGAAGACAGACATTAGATCCCCACTTAATCTTCTGAACAAGCTCAGCTTATACATCAGGTGCTCTGGCTCTGGCTCAACACCTTGGTGGCCTTCCACTGACTCTTTCCAGTCTGTCAATATCTTACTTGTACTGACAACCCTAAAATTTTATACAATACTCCAAATTTGGTCACCAAGTTCCAAAGAAGGAGAAATAATCACTCCTCTTGACCTACTTGCTGCACTCCTGAGTTTAGCCTTCACTGGTGCAAGGGCACATTGCTGATCTATGCACAATTTTTGTCCACCAAGACTGCTATGTCTTTTATGCAAAGCTATTTTCCTGCCAATCAAGCCCAAGCCTGTACTGCTGTGCAGAGTTACTCTACCTCTGATGCAACAATGCTTTTGTTTTTTGCTGAGGTCTGTGAGGATTCTGTTTGCCCGTTTCTCCAGGCTGTCTCCTGAATGGCATTCTAATGTCACTCATGAACTTGCTGAGGATACAGTCTATCCTACTGTTCAGGCTGTGAATGATGACTTAAAGTAGTATTGGCACCACCATTGCCCCCATGAGAAGTGTCCTTGTAACTGGCCACCTGTCCAAATTTGAACCCTTAGCCCCTATCCTTTGAGCCTGCTGGTCCAGACATTTTTCCCCCCAACTTATAGTCTAACCATCCAGACCATATCTCTTCAGTTTGGGCACATCTGTGTCTCTTAACCTGCAATCTTTCAAATTTCTGTTCTTATCCATGACAACTCACACAGGAGGAAGTTACATTTTTAGTGGAAATGAATTCTTGGTCAGTCACTGAATGAATTAGAATACGTCCCTGCTGTAATGGGGTAATGCTGTAATAATCTGAACACACGATACAAGAAAGGCAGAACTGTTTAGCATGTGATAGTACTAGCCCTCTATTTCTTTCTCTGTCTATCCATTTGGCTTTCAAAAGAAAATACATGAGACATGCTTAAAGCAAACGGGCATCATGATTATTAAGGACATCACACTGAGACACATAAAACTGCCCTGTCTCCTTCATCTGTTCTTTTGGTGCAGTGATTAACCTTTGAGTTTATGAGTATTTTCGCACTTGCCTCAGATAAAATATTTTATGACTTCTTACCTCCCAGGCAACTTGGATTAAACTTATCAGGTCTGCGAAGATAGTGGCCCATAATGACTGTTCCCTCGGAAATCATATCTACCTCCTTACCACATTATCAGAATATTCTTTGCACAAAACAGATGGAAACATCAAGACAAGAGACAAGACAACTTGTTAAGGTCACATTCCACCTTCCTATACATCATTCATGCTTAATTGATTCCCAACCCCTCCTAGAGACAGATTGCCATGCATTATTAGAGCTGAGAATATGAAAAGATCATTTTCTTTTCCCCATTAATTCCCCTTTGGAAAGGCTTCTGCCTTTGCTAAAGTTGCTTTGGCAGTCTGCTTGCTAATGACTGATCACTGCCTTTCAACACAGAAATAGGGCAGAAGCAAGTAGATTTATCTTTTGGCAAAAGTATCCCTCTCTGACACAGCATTTCAGGTATTCTGCTCTCAGTGTCACAGAGAAAAAAAAAAAGGTGAAACCAAAGAGATTCAAAAGAAACCACAAGACAGATCCCTGGAGGTTGTGCAGGTGAGTAGTTTAAAATGGCATCTTTTTATGTGCTTAGAAACTGGCTCATCACTGTTTGAGGTAAGCTGCTTAGCCTCCCCCTCACACCTATCTGACATCTCCTTCTACATTGTACAAAGAGGGAGTCAATCATTTTGATGCGTGTCTCCTGAACAGGGTGGATGAATAATTGAGTATCAAATCTGAACTTGCTGTAGACCTCCTAATCATTTAGGACATTGAAGTAACATTAAAAAAAAAAAAAAAAAAGCAAGCTGTAAATATTGTTACCAAAGATCTTTCTGTCTTTTCTGAATATGTTGTTCTCTTTTGTAAATTTAAACAAATGCAACATTCAGGAGATGCTGTCTATAAAACTGCTAATATAGTGATATAGGAATAGCCGTATCAGGGTGAAATGCTACAATCGGTCTGCACACAGGATTAAAAAGATATCTTCAAGGAACATAAAGTCTAAGACTCCTCTGGCTGCAGCAGTCCAAAAAATAGATATTAAGCCAAAAATAGCAGGTAGCAGCACAGGCGGAGAATTTGGAATCCATGCCATTATAAGAAAACTGCCTGTATACAATTCTTGGAGGTGTAAAACTGGACTCTGGAAGTGAGTTACGCACTCCGCTGCTCCTTTGCTCAAGTTATGTGAAAAGAAGTGGATAGAAATCTCTTCTGGGTCTAGAGCTTCTGTTTACATAAAACACAGAAAAGAGATCTAAAAAGCACTGAAAGTGCTACTGGCCTTTAAAATGTTGTCAGGTTCTATCCAGCTGAAGTCATGAGTACACTGACTAAATTAAAAACCGAAAAATGTCCCCAGATACGAATGGTTCTGTATCCCAACTTACTATCAAGTACAGTTTGAATTGCTGGGCCTTGAACTATCATTTCAAACCACCCTCGTGTTTTCAACTCCTGTGTTAAAATTTTGCATCAGTGCGTAAGAATACACCAAAGATCCTCTTAGATCACACACAAGGATCCATCCCTATGTTATGCATTTCCTCTTTTAGAATAGAAACCAGATGTTCCTTGGTGGGGTAATTTGGAAGTAGAATGAAGTGGAGACAAGGATCTTTTTTTGTAACTAACACCTGCTTCATTTCGTTCAGCGCTCTCAGGACCCTTTCATGTGCACTGAAAAGAAGGAGAGAGGAGAGGAAGGAAAACCAGAGGCTTTATTTGCCCTATCCATTCCAGAAAGCAGCTTCATGTATCAGTTTGCTGTAGAGAGAAGTATCATCTCCGCACTGCTGTTTCTGGCAGAAATATAAAGTATAAGCTGTAAAAAGCCTTCTTTTATTTTCCCTAGAGCACAGCCATTTAGATGTAAACTCTTACAGCTTCATTGCAAGACACTCTTCGTGCAGAGGAACTGTCAGGTCAGAAGAGGAGAAAAAAAATGAAACAGATGAGTTTCCTTTGCAGTTTCCCAGTGGGAGAGCTCTGCTGAAGTGCTAGTCCAGCTCTACTGGTTTCTGCATCAACAGATGGCAGACAGCATTCCTTGTGTTTGCGTCCCATTTGGTAAATCACAGGTCACATCTGGTCTGGCCTCCGTTCTTTCTGAACAGATGGGAGTACATGTTCGTTATCGATTGCAGCAGGGAGACGGGGGGGAGGAGTGTGCACGAGGTGGGGGGAAGGCAGGTGAGAGGGGGTTAGAAATAGAAAAGGCAAAACCAAAGAAGCTACCACAACGACAACCAACAAAATAATACCATTCGTGATAACTAAATATGGCAAAGCAGCAATATATAGATAAATGGCTATTAAAAAATATTTCAAGATGCAATGCACAATTGTGAGCATTTGCTTAGAGAATGTGATGAAAGTGCATAGGTTAAACGTTTATGTGGTCTCCTAGCCAAGGCTATTATATGGGAAAATAAAAACCTCTTTTCAGTCCTAATCTTTTTCCACACAAGGTATGAACTAGAAAACAGAAAACACACAGAGAAATGTTCTCAGTCACTGTCAATCATAAGCTTTGTTTTAGACAGAGACAACAAAAAAAAATCTCTTTTTGTAATTCACTTGTCACCTCATAGCTAAGTATATCAAACCTTTTTAGATATTTTTCAACTTTTTACTAGAAAATGGGATAAGATTTCTGGCTTTACATATATTTTCTTTGAATTGGTTTATGGAATTGTGTGAATTTTTCATCTTTTACTGGTACTTTTAAGCATTCATCACTGTGCAAAGTTAAAGATTTCTAAGGATTTTAAATAGATATTTTAAAATAATGCTTATAGACAGAATTAGAGTTCTAAATTAAAAAAAAAATCTAATTTCAAAATTCCAATATATTCTACTTTCAAAAAGTGTAGATAACCTAAAACTTGAAGGTTGATTTGCTATTGTAGCCTCAAACGCACACAGCACAAACCTCTTTAAACACAGCAAACTCTTCTTGTTGTCAGTAGGGAAATGCACATATGCAGCATAGATTTCGTAAATACACACACAAAACACAGGCACTGTTGATCCTTAGGCTAGGTGCAAACATATTTCACACTTGCTGAACACTACTATATTAAAATAAACATACTTTTTTGGTGTTAAGAAGCAAGGTAGGCTTGAATGACTTGACACAAAACAATGTCATTCAGAGCTCTCTAGCTGGAGCTACATGTGAAGAGCTTTGTGTCTTCCTGTAATGCAACAAGTTTAACTTAGGTCATTCCATTTGAACAGGCTCTTATGGCTCTGGCCTTTTTGTGGTTTACACATTTCTACTGTCTTAAGGTATATTTTGACAAGTGGCATTAATTGATCACGATGTCTAATACTACCACTAGTGCTAATAATATAACCATTTTGAAAATAAACTGTTCAACAATTTTCCCATTTGGCCATTCAGGTGGTTCTGTTTTTCTTCAGCTCAAATAAAGCATGATTTAGGGTGGCTTTATGAAGGATAAGGCTATTACCAGTGTTGAAAAGGCTAGAAGCCGTTCATACTAGACGAGGCCAGAACAGAACAGATATGCAAGCAGGGGTTTTTTTCTCTTCCTTTTTGTTCCAAGTCAATGTGAAAGTCAGCATGAACATTTGTACCTAGCCATCATCTCAGCAGCAATTCCAAAGGAAAAACTTTTCCTTAGCACATGACACGTCATATTTAACACACACTAGCTCTATCACCCTAATATTTCCTGTTCTTGTACAAATCCCAAAGACAGGGAGAATGTTTATTTTTGTTGTCAGAGTGTTCTTTTAAGAGCAAACACTTTTGTATACTTATGCAAAATCAGAAGCGGGCTTAATTACTTTTGGAGATAGCATCCTAGTTCTTGACCAGGTACACCGATTTCAGTGAAGGTATGAGCCTCAATTCACTTCTATCCCAAAGTCAAAGCACATACAAAGATCGATGTCTTATTTGGTAAGTGAAAAGGATAAAGCCCACACATCAAGAGTGTTGCTGAGTCTGGCTTTCTGACAGAAATCCAGTAGTAATCCCAAATATGAAGATTTTATTTAAACATTACTATTCATTTAAAAAAAATCCTTTGCTATGAACTTGATCTCCAAACTTTAGCTGTTCAATATAGGAATAACGTAAGCCTGACTTTACAAAATTGGGCCATGTTTGGAGGGGGTTGTGGGTTTCAGGGAATTGTTTTGGTTAGTTTTTCAGTACTCAGTTTGAAGGATATACAGTAGAATTTTGGGGAGGGCTAAGATGTGTCTCCTCCTGTTTTTAGTTGAACTGGCAAATTCTCGTTAACACTGAGCACAGAGATAGTTCAAAGTAGGTGTTAATAAAAAAACCCCAATGACTGCATATAAAATAAAGCAGGGAATGAGAAATGGAATGTAATAGCAAAGGGACTGGTAGAACAAAGGAGCTGTGTAAGTGAGACAAAATCAAAAATTCTGAAAGTGTGGCAAGAAAAAGACCATAATATGTATGGGAGTCAAGAGAGCTTTTAAAGAAGTGTTGTGACGTGCTGCAAGCAAACCAAAGGCAGAAAATATTATACCAGAGGAGTTATAATACAGTTCTTCTGTTTCCTTCAGCTTATGAACAGGTCAGACACAGCTTCTATATTGGTCTGTACAACCTGAGTAATAGTGGGGATAGCATGAGAACTACATTTCAGACTTAAACATGGTATGTAATTCAGAGTGTAGAAGACTGGGCAACCTTAAATTGTATTATAAGCCAATATCACAGTGTATTATTAAAGTTCCTTGGCACTTCCCATTATATTTTCTTGAAACTTAAATGCTTGCTGATACTGGAAACCGGAGAATATTGCCAACTATGTAAAGTGGAGATAATTAGAGGAAGAAACAAGACACAGAGAATTAAAAATGGGGATAAAGAACCTGCATTAGCTGATCTAGGATGTGAGGAAAGGATAGAGTTTGATATAGTGAAGAAGTTTGGCAGCTTAAATTGTTCACTTGTGAACCACTCATTAACAGAGACTTTGTTAGTCATGGATAAACTCCCAAAGATTTAATATCATTTGCTTCAATTTAGCTAAGGAAAACTCTTGTGCTCGTGAAAGTAAAATGGGTTTCTGCATGAAAACAAAGACTCATACCTGCATGCCCCAGAGCTGGGTGCTGCAGAAACTTTATCCTGTAAGGCCTTCAATTAATTTCTCTGTAATAGTTTATTTTGCTTTTTTTTTTCCTGTGTGTTAGTTCCCTAGTTGTCCATAATATTAAACAACCCCCAGCTCCCTTCTGAATTAATTCAGACATTTCTTTTCAGGTGGAAATGCAGACTTGGGAAGAACAAGAGAGATCTCAACAGTTCTGATAGAAAGGAGGAAAGACAGAGAAAGAAGGAAAGAAAGAAAGAAGGAAAGAAAGAAAGAAAGAAAGAAGGAAATAAATAAATAAATAAATAAATAAATAAATAAAGAAAGAAAGAAAGAAAGAAAGAAAGAAAGAAAGGAAGAAAGAAAGAAAGAGAAAGAAAGAGAAAGAGAAAGAAAGAAAGAAAGAAAGAGAAAGAAAGAAAGGCAGGTAGGTCACAGACCTCACAGAACCTGGCTTTGTCTTCTCAGAAAGTCCACCAATATCATTCAAGACATCCTTGTTCTTTCCAAAATGGTGTACCTGGACCAATTCTGGATTTCCCAGCATTAACATATATCCCAATTGCATCATGAACCCACGTTATGATGAGACCTGACTATGCACCCAAATATGCACTTAACTCCTCTTATCACCCACCCCTCCATCAAGCTTCGTGTTTCTACATGAAGAAAAAACAGGTTGCAAGCTAGAAGAGTGTCACAAAGTGTTCACATCCATCTCCAGGGTCAACTCTGGGGAGACCAGGAACAGATTAAGGCGCCCACCTGCTTAATCTGGAGAGAGCCTATGGAACAATAGTTAATGTATATCATCTAACTGACCTTGATAGATCCCTCACATAGCTACTCTTGAAAAGTTCATGAAGACTGTCTAGGCCTACCTTTTAGGCTGCTTATGGAATGAATACACAGATTTTAATGAAGTACCAGAGTTCAAGAAGATGAGCAGGAATAATGAAAATTGCCGCAATATAAATATAAATCACATCCCACTATGCATTTCAAAGTACTTTAGCTCCTGCTCTCTGCATAGGCTGATTAATTCTGAGCTGTGGCTAGGCCCTCCTACAAGGCAGCCTTCTATTTAGGAAAGGTAAATGTTACAGAAGCAGGGAATGCAAGGAAAAAAAAAAAAAGATTCTTTTTCTGAGACATAAGACTTTTTTCTCCCTTTTTTTTTCTCCCACATTTGAGAGAATCTACTAACCTTAAGATAGAAATATATATACTTATGCCAATCCCTAGAGGGATTTGCCCAGCATTGTAAGAGGGTAAATATATATCACCTGACAACCTTCAGAATAAAAAACAAAGATTCTTAGTTCTGCTAGTGATGCTCCTTAGAAATATTGTAATGTACTGGTTAGGACATAGGTATCTAGCTGACCTTTTCTAAATGGAATCATTGCTTTTCAATTGTTCCATAAATCCATATTATCAAGAGCCTGTGGAACATCTAATTTATCCCAAGTTTAAGCTTTTGTTTTGAGTTCAGGAGAATCCCGGTTTTCTCTTTCTTGCTGTAACAAGGAAAAAAACATAATGGAAAATTTGAAAGTCTCCACAGCTGCAGGTGTGTTACAATGCATAAACTAGAGATGTGGAAAGAACTACCCTTAAATATTTCAATAGACTTGAGGTACTGTTAATCTAAATTTACATTATTTAATTCCTGGAAATGTCAATCTTCAAACAATTTAATTATGTTTTCTGTTTTCCTTATAAAAAAACAACAGTAATCCAGATACTCTTTATAGCTTCTACATTGCAGACAAATGGATACCATTGTATTTCCCTTGATACCCTTCAACTGTTTAAAACCTTTCCGTGAACTATGCCTGCTCTAAATAAAAATGATTTATCAAAACCTTGAAATAAAATGGACTGTTTACTACTGCCCTAATCAGATGTTACTTGTTTTCCCCATCCTTATCATCTTAAATATTTTTTGCTTTCCTGAAGTTCAGAATTATTCCTACTGATACAGGAGATTGCATAAGGGATAAAGCCTTCAATTTTCATTCTGTTGTGAGATGTATCATACCAGTGTCTGAATAATGTGTCCCTCTTGCATGCTGATGATGATAGAAAGCAAAATGATCCAAACATACTGCAATCATGTCTTAGTTGTACATGACATTTATTCTATGACATTCTAATTTGAGAGTTACCAGGGGTCCCTGTTCTTGAGAGGTGACAAGTCTCGTATCCATTAAAAACTGAAATGAATAGAATCTGTTAAAATATGTGTCTGTTGTTTCTAAAATAACTTAGGGAAAACAGACTCAAAATGAAGGTCAACAGCTCTAGCATAGGCAATTTAGATATTGTCATAGATTTTTGGGCTTGGAAAAAACAGTTCCTAACTCCTTAGTATATACTAGTTTAAAGTGTATTACACAAATGTGAACAGAAGCATTCAGAAGGACTTTGAGTACTGGAAAAAATTAGTTTGATTTTTAGACAAAAGTATAGCATAGGCACCTAGGGACTATATACTGTACTTCCCAGGTGTCACTTACATGTGCCATTTAACATAAGTGCTGACATGTTTATACTTAATAACTTTGATTGCAAGTCAATGGGCACCATTTTCTTAATAAAGGTATGTTTTTTTCTTTTCTTTCTGAATTAAGACTTTGATGTAGGCTTGGGCTCTTTTATTTGTAACAGGAATTACAAACAGGGAAATGACAGATATGGATTACTTTTGAACTACAGCATAAGCAAGTCTATGTGATAAAGAATACAATATTTCAGGCACCCTAGAACTGGAAAGTGCAATAATTAAGATTGATTATAACATTTTATTCTGCTTCCCTTGTGTATGCACAGTACAACACAATTTCTGATTCAAAGTGCCTAAGACTTCCTCTATGCACAGTATACACAACCTTTACCTGATTCAAAGCCATTTAGATTTTGTTTTTTCATCAATTTTTGGTATAAGGCCTTATGTCCTATATATACACACATACACACTATTGAACGCTTTACTCATTACAGCCCTCTTAATTTCCTTATCAAGTTTTCTAGGGGGCTACAGTTTCCTTTATATAACACTATAGTTCCTCAATATTTCTTCTACCTTATGCATTTAGTATTCATGTGAAACAATAAAGAAAAACTGTGGGTTTTTTTTCTGAAAAAGAATTTGATGCACAGAGGACTTGTAGTCAACAAGTGTTTAGGTAGAGATGTTTGGACATTCTTTGCCTGTGTACTTAACAATTTACAACATACCAAGTGTTCTGAGCACAGTGTTTTTCACCTGTGGCACATTTGCTTGTCACTGAAGGAAATCACACTTCCAGGTGCTCTACTGCAGAAATGAGGAACGCAATTCTGGGAAAAAAACACGAGGAAAGGTTCCATTTCAGCAATCCCTGCCAACCAAAGAAATAGGACACAGCTTTCCAGGATGCTTTTCAATTGCTCAGATTAGAGGTGTTAGTTGGATGCTCCTCATTTCATTTTCCTGAAATCAGTTCCTGCTTAATTTCCCTCAGTTTTTAACTTTTGTAATGAATGAGTTAGTAAACTGATAGACAACAGACGCTTTTACTGCAAAAACCTTATTAAACTCCAGAACAGGTTTATCTTTCGCACTAAATGAGTCAAGGCAGCTGTGGAAAAATATTATATAACTAGGTAGTTATAGAAATAAAAGGTATATTACAACTAAAATATCTGTGCATAAAGTGATCTAATTTAAAATGATTTAGGAAAAGATATGTTTGGTATTTAAAGTTTCACAGTCGTTCTTTCAGGTTCCTTTTTGGGACAGGATTTCAGGCAGCATGAAGATAAATTCATTACTAGATCTTATATTTTGTGGTTAGGAGAGATGAATGGCATCTGAGGTAGAAAATATTGATATGTGATATAAAACAAGGATTACAGTTTAATGTTTTTTCTGACTGCAGGCCATGTTGGGGCATTCTTGGTAACCAAGAGTTTGATTTACTGCTAGAATGTTTGAGCTTTACAGGGTAGGGTGAGAATTCATGTAATGGGGGAGTGTATATGGAATATGTTTACTTCAGTGGGCGTGGTGACTGGCTGGAAATAATTTAAGTGGAGATTAAAGGCAATTTTCCAGAAAAAAAACAAACAAAACAAAACAAAAACATTTTTACTGGTCTGTGCAAAAACAAAAGATAAGAAGACTGTGAATGAACGACTCCTGATTATCCTATGGATAATAGGTCTCATCAGCATCAGCATTACTGTTAAAAGTTAGGTTTAGATTCCAGATACATATGGTAAAACTCCACCTTCATTAATGGTCCTTGTTTACCCTGTGGAGGTAAAATGAAGACTACTGCTATTATGGTTAAATGCATTTAGTTATGGAGCAGGTAGGGGGTTCTGGCAAATGATCAAGGACAAGGGACAAAACAGGCAGGTTAATGGGAAAATCATATTTTGTCAGGAGACTGTGCTAGTAATTTTGTAGGTTTATTTTTAATTTACAGTTTACTTTCAGGGCTGTGAGAGGTAAAAAACCCACTCATTTGTCTTGTCTTTCCTGTGCAGTACTTTTTCCTGTACGATGTTCTGAAGGGATTGCTATTGTGCTCTCTTAAATGCCATGCCTTTGGAGACAGAGCCACAGGTTTCATAATCAAAGGAAGAAAAACAACCCTAAGCCTCATTCTTTCACCCATCCGGCTGATTTTAGTTAATATATTCCTTTGGTAAGTTCAATATCAATTTACACTCCCAGAAAATCTACTTTTATGATGACTAGAACAATTCCTGCCTCACACTGTGAGATACAACTCAAATCATTATTCTCTTCACTAAGATCAGTGTTAACTAATAGAGTTTCTTCTCTGTTTCTTCACTATCTATAACCATGTCCTTAATATCCTGATGGGTTTTTATGAAGTCTATTTCTATATTAATTGCTTAAGACACTGTATGGCTTTGCCCCTATATTTTTTTTGTCAGAAATAACAACAATACTTATTTGAAGTTTAAATCATAATGCATATAACAGTAATGATTTTTTTTCCTAGATAGAAATTAATGTTTTACTTCTGACAATAAAGAATTTTCAATTAAATAGAAAGCTTGTCTTGGAAAAAACCAGTTCATTAATGCAAAGAAATATGGTAAGGACGAAACACATCTGCAGATTTATATACTAGCGATATATACTAGTTTATGAATTGGAAATAGGCAGCAGTCTTTCATTTACAGATATGCTTCAAATCTATACCAGTTTAGTACATAAGCTTAGTATCAATTTAGTTATACCATTACTTGACTGTTTGTCACATTAGGCAGTGTAGTTTATGGATCGCTCAAGATGACAGCAGACAGCCACCCATGTCTCTTGACTTTGTCAAGACTCAGTCTTCAAGGGTCCCACCAAGCAACTTTAGAAAACCGTGAATTTGAAGTCACTTGACCTAAGAAGCTGGACATGCACCTGCTAAGTACTGTTTTAACCAGAGACTATAGTTTATAAGACAACTGCCTATTTTGTTACATTGTAAATGTCAGATATGCTTCAATGATAGAAGGACATGCATTTCTGGACATGTCAAATTAACGTGTAAGATTAAAGAAAAACCTAGAGGAGGAAAGATCAATCAGTCAATAAAGCACAATATTACAAAAAATCATAGAATCATAGAATGGTTTGGGTTGGAAGGGACCTTTAAAGGTCATCTAGATCCAACCCCGCTGCAATGAGCAGGGACATCTTCAACTAGATCAGGTTGCTCAGAGTCCCATCCAACCTGACCTTGAATGTTTCCAGGGATGGTGCATCTATCACCTTTCTGGGCAACCTGTGCCAGTGTTTCATCACCCTCATCATAAAAAAAATTTTTCTTTATATCTAGTCTGAATCTACCCTCTTTGCAAGTAATATTAAATTAAGATCATTGCAGATAATAGTAAATAATCAAGTTTACTAAGAACTTTACTTACCTAGAATCCTGGAATACCTAGAATTTAATGATAGGGCAACATCTAACCAGCCTACCTACTTGCAAAAAGACTTTTTCGTTAACAGCGAAGTCAATAAATTGATGGGAGAAATAAATTACATAGCTCTTGAAGGTTTGGAGAAGGCTTAACACAGAACTCAATAGAGAAACATAAATGCAAAGAAATTTTATAGCCATAAGTAAAAGGTCAAATACTGACTCTTCCTCAGCTACTTCACCTATTTAAAAAAATTGGGCAAACCTCTGTTTTACCTCAGAAAAGTATAGGAATCCTAATTAATATTTTATGATGGCATGCTATATATAAATAATAAAGGTTATCCTTCATTTTATTTGTCTTCTCTGTCATCATTGCATGATTTTATCCCCCTGATGGACAATTTATCTCTTTTCAGCTTTTATGAAAAATAATGTCTAAGGCTAAACAGTAGATCCTCCTAAAATTCATCATAAGGTTGGAACTTTACTGCACAGCACTCGAGTCATGAACTTCTTTGTTTATGATACTAAAAGACGTAGAAAAGATGTAGATCTCTCTCTCCTCTCCCACATCTAATTTATAATCCAATAGGACTGTGTCCGTTTCTGTTCATTATCTTGCATATCATCAGTATTTTTGCCTTACTTAGATCCCATTTTCTGTTTGAGATGCCACAGACAGCTGTAAGTGCTCCAGGTAATGATATACTTAACACAGGTTTACATTGCTGCATGTTTCCCTATTTAAATTATCCCTTAATTGTAAGTAATACCAAAACTAGCTGAATCACCTCCATGAAGCTGCTGTCCACACAACCACACCTCTTAAGCACACATATTAATACTGCTTAACACTGTTCCTTTCCAGCAAGCCCGTAGTCTGTCCTAGTTCAGAGATGTCAATTCAAAGAGGTTTTAATGAATTTAAAGTGCCAAATTAGATGAAGTTCATGCGCAAAATACCCTTTGACAACACTAGTGTGCAGTGATCAAGTACATACAAAATTTCACAAGAAAACAAAAGTTCATACAAGTATATGTATCTTATTTATAAGAAAATAGTGTAAAACAGTGTGTAAGAAAATGTTAAAATAAAAGCACATAAAATGAAACTGCGTTCCTTTGGATGGTAACTGGCCACATCTGTGCAGATATGTCATCTTATATATGATGGAGTAGATAGGCAATGGGCTAATAATTTAGGAATAAAATTAGTAATTTATCTACAAAACCGTACTGATACCATTACCTTACCTTCCAGGGAAGAACTATTTTTTCTGTTAGTATAATGTCTTCAGAGTTGTGTCAGTTTGGGTGTGATTTAATGCAGGTGTCCACATGTGATCTGGGCATCTCAAGACCACTTAAGATCTGGGAATAACTAGACAATACAGTCAATAGCACCTAAGAAGTGCCTCAGCTCATTTTAAAACAGACATCTAGTACTGGTTAACGGAACAGCTCTCCACACTCCGCTGAATGTATTGATTGTAACAGGAGCCTAGATGCCTAAATCTCCCCTAGACACCTACAATGAGATGCCTTAATCTGGAACTGATTTCCTTTTTTTGTGTAAATGAAAGTCTTACAGAATGTCTATGTCTGCCCACGGGTTTACGACTGAAGACATTCTGATTCTCTACCTAATCACTACTATAATCAGGAAAAAATTAATTATTTTACCATCTTACCTATAAAAATAAAAATTTAAAAAATTAAAATATATACTTATTATTTTATCTTTTTGCACACCACCCAGTGAGACTTGAGCTGGAAAAACAGAATCATTCTTGTCATGTTTGGTGAAAGTCCAAAACTTGTATTACTCTTGGAACAAAAACCAGGAAGGATAGTAAAAAAAAAAAAAATGCAATAAGAAAATGCAGGAAGAAAGGAAACAAGAAGCAATGAAAGAAGAAAGGAAAATTAATTTCTGGGAAGAGTTTTGGTAAAAGTAGATGGAAAATGTAGATTTTGAGAGTTGCTCAGAGAAAGCCAGCCCGAAGAAGAACAGATTTCCTACTTCTCTCCAGATTTATTCTCACAATCAATTTCTGAAAAACTTTTATGTGGTAAAGCATAATAGACTTGCTCTTTTGGGTATATGTCTGAGTAAGTCACAGGGAGGTCTGGAGACCTCTTTAAGCAGAGCTTTGAAGACAGACCATCATAGGATAATTCAAGTTGTAAGTGACCTCAGGAGCTCTCTAGTCCAACCTACTGCTCAAAACAGGGTCAGCTAAGAGGCCAGACCAAGTTCTTCGGGGCTTTGACCAGTCAGCTCTTGAAAATATCCAAGGATGGAGACTGCGCAAGATCTTTGGGTAACCTGGTCCACTGCTTGACTGTCCTCATGGTGAGGACTCATATCGAGTCAGAACTTCTCTGGTTTCCCTTTATTCCTGTTGTTTCTCATCCTCCAGGCATACATCACCTGGTGAAAAGCCTGGTCCTGTCTTGTTGATAATCTCCATATAGGTGTTACATCCTCCCCCAAAACCATTTCTTCTCGAGGCTCAACAAGTCTGGAGTCCCTCAGCCCTCCCTTACAGGGCAAGTGTAAGGTCACCACAATCTTGGTGACCTCCAACGAAATTTCTTATCTTTGCCAGCTTCTTTCTTGTACTAGGGGAGCAGAAACTGGACTCAGTGGTCTAATTAATGCTGAGTGCAGTGGGATAATCACTTCCTTCAGTCTACTGACCATGCTTTTGTTCATACAGCCCAGGATGCTGCTGGCCTCTTTTGCTATCAGGGCATACTGCAGTTTTATGCTGCCCACCATGACCCCAAGGACCTTTTCAACAGATACGGTCACCAGCCACACCACTCCCAGACTATAAACCAAGGAATTATCCCAGAAAGGATACAGTTATTCTTCCCCACGTTCAGGACTTCGCGTTCTCCATTGCAGAATTACACAAGGTTTCTATTAGCGCCTATTCACCAGCCTGCCTAGGTCCCTCTGGATGGCAACCCTGCCCTGGAGTGTATAGGGTGGTGTTGACCTTTTCCTCTGCTTTTCCCCCTACCACCTTCCCCAGTTTGGTGTTGTCTGCAAACTTGAGGAGAGCACACTCCTTCACCTCCTTCAGGTCATTGATAAAGCTGTTAAAATATACTATGATAAAGATACTGCAAATGCACCAGTGGAGAATTCGGTTTTGCAGGTTAACCTGTCCCTTCTCCAGTTAAGTTCCCACTTTACAAAAGCCCCTCTGTCTGTTAAGATGAGAGAAAGGCAAGCAGAGTAGACAACCTGACTTCTACATTTTTTTCTGAGTGAAACACTGTATTATCTCTCTCTGCCTTTATAAGCTTTCCTTGCGATGCCAAGAATGCTTTTTCAGAGCAGAGAATCAAACCTCCTGCTGCAAGGTTTCATTTCTTTGCTCTTTACCCACTCCACCTGTCAGGCCCAGTAGTTCCTGTCTCTCCCTGCCACATAGTGTCCTTGTATCATCGCCCAATTACAGCATATCTGTTACCACACGTACAAGAAAATCCAGGATCTACATTACTTCTGATGTTTGTCCTTACTTCATGTTCTGTCTGTGCTCTTTTCCTTACCAACACATAACCAATATTCTCTTTTATGCTTAATTTCTTGCTTCCTTTTATTCCTCCACCTTATTCACACTGACCTGCTTTTGGAAATCCATTGAGGCATTTTAAGCGGGGTACTTCCAGCAGTGAACAAGCGGTTTGTTTGAAAGAACTCCCCATGACTTCTGAACCTGGGCTTGAGAAATAATTAAATACTTTGTAAGTTTATTGCTGTTGAGAAGACCATACAAATAAGTCACAGCTGCGGAAGAAGTCACTCCATCTACTTTAAAATACTTACACAGTCGCGCATTTTAGAAAAATCACTATCACGTCTCTCTGCTGTGTAGTCTATTTTAGAACCTCAGGTGTCTTTAAAACCAAGTGTTGCTTACACTTTAGAGATGGACTTTCCCTCTCTTTTTCTGTTCTATGGATAAGGCTTTCCAGGACAACAGCCTGGCCTTTCAGCTTCTCTGTGTGTGGAAGGGAGCACACTGAACTGCTGATCATGTTTTACCTATTAGGTGAATAAATAGAGACTTTCAGTGTCCAAGGGTGCTAATCTGGCAGCTTTCACCAGTGGTACAGTTAGCTGAGAAAATATATGTGTGTGAACAACAGAAATAATAAAGTTTTCCATGAAGCTTTGGCACCTCCTTTGTATACTTGAAAAGAAGCACTACATGGAGAAACTATTTAAAAATTAGATTGAGTAAAAAGCTTGCATAAACTAGATTTCAGAAAATAATTTCCTCCTGTACAGCAGAACTACTGGTTCTCAGTTTTTTTGGGGGGGTGGTGCTGCTGCTTGTCCAGAGTTTTGTTGTCAAAAAAGCCTCATGCTAGCATCAAAATCAAACCAGAACCATTCCTAAAAGGAATAAGCAAACTCTATCCAGGTTTGCAATTCAGCTGCCTCTTTTAAAACGTATGTTACAATTATTTTAAACATAAATCATTTTTCTTTTGTCCCTGTGGGCCTTTGTATCCTTTCTGCATTATCTTCCCACACCATACCACAATCCCTTCTATTGTAAGTCTGCCCACAGCACCACAGGCTTTGTCCTGATCATGCTGATAATATGCAAGGTTCCCTGTTGCTAATTCTGATTTCAATTAAGTGATACAGAAGGAGACTCCAGGGCCTTAGACAAAGGTCTCCTAAGAGAAGTCTTTAGCACACAGACTTTATCCCACCAAGGTATGTTATTATTTTTGCAATGGGCTCTTCTGGACCAAGTTGCTTTGCATCTTTGTCTTTTCCTTTGCCCTCCTGAAATTTCAAAGAGTTCAATGAGAGGCCAGAAATCAAAAAAAGAAAAAGAAGAAAAACCACAGGAAAAAAAAAAAAAGGTTAGAAGGCTCAGCAGTTCATACAACAATCAAATTCTGTGACTAGATTAGAAACAGAGCAATTAAGTTAATGTTATGACCGTTAATGACATTCACATAAACTCAGTTAAGAAAAATCAATCTTATATAAGGCATACAATATGATTAGATGAAGAATTGGAATATAGTGTTTTCTCAACCCAACTCACAGCATCAGACAAAGGGCTAGAGATGAGAAGCTTCAGCTTAACTGACATTGTTTCCCATGAATTACCATGGACAAGACAAATACAATTATAAGTAAGTTACACAATCATCCGTAAAGGATCAGGAATAATGATCACTGATTTGGCATATATCAAGTGCTTATAACCTGCAGCTTTTCAAAAGCTTAGTGTTGATAAACTTCATTATCTCCATTGTTCAGATGAATAAACTGACACTTGGAGTGTGCAATAACCCAGAAAACCAAAAAGTTGGGACTAGAACAGAGCCCTTCTCAACTATTAATTGTAGCTCTTGTTTATGGTCTCTGTCTGCTTTCCCTTTGTGTTATCTACATTTTCTGCACAACGCAAGTGCTTAATTATAATACAATGAAGGAACAAAGTCTACCATTTTTTGGAAGCTCTTCACTAGGAACTTCTAGTTTGGTTGCTTTAATCTTAGAATAACTTATTAAAGAAAATCCTGCTAAGAATCACATACCTGAGTCAAACTTCTGTTTGTGAATAAAGTGACTCGTCTGTACAGTAATTCTGCAGTGCTGCTTTGCCATATGCTTACTAAAAGCTCACACACACACATACACACACTCTCACACAAAGCAGGAAGAGGAACAATTTCTTTTTCCTGTTTATAGGTAAAATGGGATTTTCATCATGTACCTCAAGACAATTTTCTTCTACATTTTTCTGAAAGTACAATTTAATAAATATTTATTAATACTTTCAATGCTTCCTATGGGAGAATGCTAATCACAGCTAAATCAAGTCTTTCCTCCCACCACCTGCTGAAAGTGGAAAAAAAAATCAAGCAAAATGGAACTCTGCAATTGCTGATGGAGGGTAGTTCTTTCACTACAATCAATAAGGGAGGTTTCAAATCTCACTTCCGTACAATATAAGAACATTTCTTTGTTTTCCCTTTTTTTCCCCACATTTTTCTTGAACTCTTTTTTTTACCTCACTTTCTTATACATTCTTTGGACCTTAAATATATGGACCGATATTGCTCAAACAGATTGCAACAAACTGATGGACTATGGGTCTTTGCCTTCATTTTTTAAAAGACACAGTATTAAGAGCTGTTCAAATGCATCAGATCTTTGGGTTTTCCTGAGGAGCTTAAAATCTGCTTTCTGTATTGATGAATTTCCAATTTAACATTGTGTATGACTGTATTTTGTTCCCTTCTTTTCATCACAGATAAAGTTACTATCATTGTAAAAATGTGGCATTCATGTGGCATTCACTTGAGCTGAATGAGGTTAATTTGTGCATATGTAATTTTCAGCCATAACTCCAGTTTTGAAAATCTGTTGCCTGTACTCAGTGATAATGGCATTACCTTAAAATAATTTTCTAACAATATCTCATCTTTTTTTTCCCCACTCTCTCTT
This sequence comes from Anarhynchus alexandrinus, assembly GCA_008711295.1. Lineage (NCBI taxonomy): Eukaryota > Metazoa > Chordata > Aves > Charadriiformes > Charadriidae > Anarhynchus > Anarhynchus alexandrinus. The sequence continues at coordinate 1,181,367 of VUYV01000100.1, read as the reverse complement.
CTGGATCCTTTCCTTAAATCATTTTAGAGAAAAAGTCAGAAATTTTCAGGATTTGAAAAGATATGTAGAAATAGAACCAGTTAAAAAAAACACAAATAACAAAAAAAAACCCTATCAAAACCCCAAAACAAATCAATCCCCCCAAATGGCATTAAAAATACCATTATGTGTTGTCTGAACTGTATAAAGGGAAGGAGGAAATATCAAACTAGGATTTATACTGTTTACACAGACTATGGTACTGCGGCAGGTAGATTAAAGATGCTCCTACTTCTATTTACATCAAAGACAAAACATTTTTTGGACTTCAGTTGTGCAGGATCAGGACCAGAGAAGCATAGACAGGCAGGACTGTGATAAACTGTGGAGCCAAATGATAAATTGTATTTACTCTGCACTTGTGACCATCTCCCCTGCACTCTGCCCACTGATCCATCTCCCTTAGGGCTCTTTTTGACATTGCGGGCCATGAGCAACTTCAAATACGGTCCAATTTTCTTTTCTAAAATAACATCTCATGTCTTTTTTTCCCCCAGAATTATCCTAACCCAAAACTTAGAGCAAAAATGTTTCAATCTTTTACTAAAGGCAGGTTTAAGGATTGATATTTCATCACTGGATCTGGACGGCAGCTGTGGATGAATATGTACAAAACCATGCAGTTCTGGACATTTAATAAGAATTAGACTAATCATGATTTAAATGTTTAAAGGGTTTGAAACATTATTTTTTTTAGGAATTGAGAAATTTGCCAAAATATTATTTAAAGTCAAAAAAGCAAACCCATGAAATAAAATGTTTTGACGAAGCAGAATGAACATTTTTTGTTAGCTGGTGGAGCGATAAAGCTGAAAATGATGTGATAATCAACACATTTTGCTTTTTCCTTGTTTTGACTGAAAAAAATATGCTTCAGTTTGTTCTCCTTGCTGTGGCTTGCAGACGAAATTCTTAACTAATCATGCTGCTATGCTCGTAATTCTGTAAAGGTGCTTAGAGGAGCTTTACGGTAGTGGAAAATGGAGATTTCCAACTTTGCGATCAGTATATGTGTTTGCATTTGGGCTTACGAACGTCTGTGGTAATCATATAGCTAGAAATTTAGGAACTTGTGAGTCCTCTGGAAAGAGAATAAGTGAAGATCTTTTGTTCCTTTGTGGTTTGGTTTGCCTATCTGTTACAAAGTCCAGATAAACAACACTTCTGAAGCATTTTGCAGAATCCTTTCTGAATTCCGTGGGATATTATATCAAATATATGAGAGTGTATTTTCATGCAAAACATTAAGAGCTGTTCATTTCAGAGTAAGTTTCTGTGTAGACCTCATGAACTTTTATCAATAAACCTTCACTTCATAAAATAACATGTTGCCATTTATTGCTAGCTTTATTTATAACATTGTAAAGCAATGTTAAGGTGAACTTCTAATACCTCTTCACACTGGATAAAACCTGTGTGTTGCAAACCTGGTTTGTTCCACAGTGATTTCAGCTGGTTTTAGCTACCCAAGCAGCTTTTCAGCTAAGAAAAAGAAAGTGTGAACTTTACCTCTGCTGTTGTTGGGATGAACTGAAGGACTGGAACATGCAGCACACAGAAACAGCTGTGGATTTTCTATCTCAGCAAAGATATACAACATTTTCTGTAATATACCGCGTTCTTTTTACCTACGGCTCCTAAAATTTCAGGAATGCAGAATGTTTTACAAAGGTGAGTATAGTTAGATTTCATAGCAGTATTTGATTCTCAGTGGTGCCACTACAGCAAGTTTATGTCTGTACATTATGTCTGTGGCGAACAGTGTGCTTTGAATATGTCTGTTTGGAAATCTACGCTTTTATTGCTCCTTTTTTTCTCCATCCAGATAAACTGCTCTCTAAAAAGTAGCCTCCTTGTACCAAGGGGTTAATGACTCACCAGAAATAGTAATTTCTAACAATGGTTAATTGAAGATGACCTGAAAATTAAACTTTAATCCTCTGATTTCAAACCACATCAGTTTAAGACTGGGATAGTATATCACTCTCCATCCATGACTTTGATTTTCTGATTTCTTCTCAAATTCTTTTCAGAAATTCTCTGCACTTACAAATACAAGTTTCTTTGTTTTCACACCGAAGCTCAACAGAAGCTCATTCTGTGCTATGTTAGAGAGAATTTCAATGGTCCAAATTCCTAACTAAGGTGTAAAGGATAAACAACTGCACAGCATTTTCTGGAGTTTTGGTCAACTGTAGAAGAAAAATAGGGGAAAACAGACAATACCCTTCTTTCAGCTCTATAGTAGTTGCCTTATATTTAATTATATGTGAATTAGTGTTTATATAATAAAAACTAGGTGCTCAGATCTTATGAACCAGTTTTACTCTTTTCCAAATTCCACCAAATGAGAATCCAGAAATGGTCATTGTGTGTTTTGTGCTATGGTAGCATTTTACTGTTTTAGGAAGAGACGCCATTAAGTCGTTTCACATAAGAAAGTAAACTTCTGCCAGATGAACTGGTAACCTAGCAAAAGGATGTTTTCCAGCTCTTGCGGTTCACTTTGGTGAATGAACTAGACTTCTCCTTCTTGACATTGTGTTGATATAAGAACACTTGTCCACAGTCATCACTTACACAGGTGTTGTTAAGGACCTAGTGAATTGTTGCTTCTAAAATGTGGTTGTATGGTTTATCAGCTATGGTGCGGCAGACTGGGGTGACAGGAAAGCACAGATTTCAAGTAGCAGGTTCATTCCACAAAACATTATTTGCAAAGCATAAGGCTCAGATCTAGAAACAAAGGAGAATTACACATGTAATTAATGTGTTTTGTCACCAAGAATACTACCCGAATACGTTTACAATCTTGAAGGACAAACATACATATCTGGAAACACAAATGTCTGGAAACTCACAAATTCAGCAACACAGATACACAAAACATACAAACAGTATACAAACATTATATACAAAGTATACAAAGATTTACAAGCATTAAACCAGATTGTCGATGTGTTTAATAACCCGTATTTAATTTTCCTCACAGGTCTTTTTCACAATAAGAAAGTATTCTCTAATGTTAATGAGTTACTATATGCAGCTACTACATGTAGTGAACATTATATTCAATTTTCACAGAGAACTACAATATCTCCTATATCTGCCTGAGCAGTTATTCCCAGAAACTCAGAACTGTGCTTTAAATCTGCTGAATGCCTTCTGTATTGTTGTACAGAGACAAAGGACTATTCCTACAGCAAAGGTTCTGCTTCTTGAAGACAAAATGAACCCTAAACCAAGAAACCATACTACGTATTAACTTCTGCATTCTTTTATCATTCTTATGTCTTCCTCACCACGCTGCTTCTTCTATCTTTTCTTTCTCTTCACAGTATCTTTTCTCCAAAGAGCAGTCCTTGCTGATTGGGTGGGGACTGGACAATTAAAAAGTTTAGAGAAAGCAAGCAGGACTTGTAAGAAATTAATACAATCTGTTTTATTACTAAATACATAGGATTAAACTTCTCACACACTTTTTACCAATCCTTACCAGCACCACCAGAAATAAATGTTTGAATGACAGACTGCTCCATAAAATCCTGCAACTAAGCTTACAATCTCTGGCACCAACCATAAATTCAAAGTGTGAAATGGGATTATTTCATTCGCAGTGAATTAGTGTCTGTGTTAATAGAGTTCTAAATATATAATCATATAAATGCCAGAAAGAAAAATCTTAAACAGGCTTTCCCTGTGCAGTTATTTCCAATGTAGACCCGGGAAACCAGCCAGGTCCATTCACCTTTGGGAGCAATGCTTCAGATTTCTCCACGGTTGGACTTTCTGTCTAATATTCCATGCAGAAAACCAGGCAAGTCATGGGTTTTATCAAGCTTTGTCAGATCTCTAAAGCATCATAACTTCCTCCATTTTTTTCTGTCTCGCTCGTGTTTTTTTTTGTATAGTATAGTGCAGATGCCAAACAGAGGGTCTTCAGGGGCTGTTTAATTTGGACCACAGCCAGCTTCTCAAACTTGTTAGGACAACATCTCATCTAGAGAGCGATACAGTTCTCTACAGGTAGGGAAAACAAGCTTCAACATTCTTGGTTTCTTGAACTTGAGCCAGATCTGTCTATGAATATCTTGCTCGACAGAGTGGAGTTTTATTTAAACAATACACTTCAGAAAATCACAGACCTTGATCGGTATGGGTTTTCTTGTGCTAAGGAGAGCTGGAAACCACTGTTGTCTCTTGAAAGACTATCTGAGGTCGTAAGTTGTCAGCCTGTGTGAGGCAGTTAGTTGAGCTCTTTTGAGCTGATTGAAGTGCTAATGTACACTAAACTCTGAAATGCTGTGTTCCAAAATTGTTAAGCATCTGATTTCAACCCTGAAGTGCACCACAGTTCAGGCAAAGCTGATATTTTTTCTGCTCCTTCCTCTTTTTTGTTACACATTATCTAATATATATACACACATCTATATTTATAAATTTAAATCAACACTAGAAGGTCTACAGAAAGGAAATTCTAAATTACTAACTACTAATTACTTGATTACAAGTATTGGGGGAGGAAACAAGATTATATATATGTTTCAGAGAGAATGAAAATTAGTTTGTAAACAGCTATATGAAGTAATACCTGATTTTCATTTCTGTTTAAACTAGTGAATTATGTCTTTGTGAGGCAAACATTTTATTAAACATTAAGCAAGTGAGGTAAGTGATATAACTGTTAGGGAAAAAAAATCCAACTAGTAGGAGAACAAGCAAAATGACACAGACTTCTGATTCAAAGCTAGTAGTGGAAAAGCAGTTCACAGAATTTACTAGCTAAATTTTCTGAAAATTTGGTAAACACATGATTCATCTCTGTTTCTATTTTATGGTCATTTTATATGTGTATATTTTAACATATACATTGATGGCAGGAAAAAATGTTAATGAGAAAAAATAAACAAATACTATTAGGTTTACAAGAAGGAAATTCTAAATTGCTAACTGTTAAGTACTTGATTGTAAGTATTTGGGGGGTGACCAGATTCCAAGCCTTTACTCCACCAAAAACATCCTACACATATTTTTACACAATACAAATTAATTAACACATAATCTGCATATAGAAAATATTTACACATAGTTCTAAATGTCATCAGTTTGAATGGAAAGTTAATTCATTCCTAAGTGTATTGCTAAATCAGGTCCACTCTGAACTTTAGAGAAAAAATATACAGAATGATAAGCTCATGAATAAGCTATACATGGAGATTTACATTCTAAAAATAGTCTATGAACAGTTTTTAAGAGCGAACATTCAAATAATGCCATTTGATCTGTTCATGAACAGAAAGCCAGGCAAAGCTAATTAAATAACTATTTCCCTAAGACCTACAGAGCTGAAATAAAGTATATTTTTTCTGGTTTTAGTTGATTTTATTTCACAAGAAGAGAAATTCCAACTACCTATGTGCAAATATATGTATATACTTATAGGGTTAGGTATTCAGATCATCCCTACAATTTGTTCTAAAGTTTTCTATTCAAAACTGTCCTGGAGTACTTTTAAAATTACACTTAGTGTTTGCATTGTAAAAGAGTAATGTGAAATAGAGCTATTAAAATTATTGTTCCACAGATGGGATCAGTATGCTAAAAAGATTCCCATAGTCCATTTCTGTTGCTGACTAAGAGATTGTCACACCCCCTTTACATTTCATTTTCCTGTCCAATGCTGCTTCTCTCAAAAAAAAAAAAAAAATCCCAACACAATAATTAAATTAAAAAGTCCCTACATAAAGAAAGATTTCTTGGTAGACATATTGAAAATTTTACTAATAGAGTGTTAAAGGCCAAGTGTACTGATGGCCAAGTCTACCAAATTATTTGAGTTTGAAGACAGAAATCTTTGGATAGATGCATTCTTACTGGCTTTGGATCTACTTATATATGTTGGTTTGTGAAAAATATTTTTTTTTCTTTTGGTCTTGAACTGCAGATCAAATATCTCCCAATTTTTCTGATCTCTTGCAGGTAATCACTCACAGATATCCAGGGCAAAATTATCCATTTAAGAATAAAATGCTATATCTGAGGTTATTCCTTTACAATAAATAGTGAAAACCTGACATATCTAGATGTAGTCCCTCTCATCATAAAAAATAGTCCTAAAATACTGCTGAGCAATTACACATTAAAAGTGCCTATTTGTCTCCTCTGACTACAAATATAAGTCTAGTATGCCTAATCCAGGTACGGAGATCAACATGGCATGATCTAAAGTTAAGTGACATAAAACAAGATAAATTTTTTGCTTGGTTTCAAAATCAAGGAGAGTTTTGGCAGTTTAAGCACATTTTTAGATAAAAACCCCTTTCAGAAAGACAGTTTTACAAGGTCTGGATTTCATTGTTTCATTTTTTGATTTAAGATATGAGATATACTGCTACCAGTAAGACCAGAATTAGCCACAAGAATAAGTTTTTACTGAGAAAACATTGAATGCTCTCTACCAAATACAGTTTTTAATTTTATAATCCTCCTACAATAGGAGATTATTGAAGATTATCAAAAACATCATCATTACAGATTTTGGTGGGTTTTTTTTCTTGTTGAGAAATTAAGAGAAAAAAAATGCTTTCCGGTCTTGGAGAAATGAGCAGCCTTCACCAGTCATTCTAGCGGACATGACTAAACACAAATTAAGAATCTATCCTGACAAAGTAATTACATTTTTGCAGGTGAAATTCGGATCTCAATCTGTCCTAGCAAGCACTTCATTTTGATGAAGATTTAATTTAGCACACATTTCTCAATGTAATAATCTTTAATTATTCTGAATTCTACCATTAATCAAAACTTTCAATGTCAACATTTTTTTTTTGCACATCTTCTGATTTAGTCTGCTCAAGAAACTTTCTGCAGTATTTTTCTAGATTTCCAGTTTCCATTAGCTGTTTCTACAACTCGTATCCAACAAATAACAACTGAATTAAATGACACTATGTCCCAAAGAATAGGGAGCTTATTAAAGCTGTACTTTCCTTTCTTGTGTCGGGTAGCACTATGGAACCTCCTTATACTAAGTAATGTATTAAAAAATCAAACATGGTACGAATTAAATATGTGAAAGCTCATGAAAAGGGAGATCCTCTGAGATTTCAGAACCAGTTTTGACCTCAGGAGTTTTAAAATGTCTCAGTGTCTCTTTAATCCCAGCCTCCGAGTCTTTATGTATATGTTCAGCATTAGTCAAACCCTATATTTTACGCTTAGTTAGAAAATGAGACTATGAGACATATTGTAATTAAAATATCAAGATTTTATTGTGTGCATGGGAGAAAAAGGTCCTTTCTGCTTTATATGTTCTGTAGGGATTAGCCTTTTCACAGAGAAGTGTAAGAAGACCAAGGTTTCAATTAAAATTATTTCTTATGGGTGTTTCACAAAATACACAGTCTGTGAGGAATTTTATTTACATGTGTCGTGGTTTAGGCCAAATCGGCCACTGGGGACCTAGGGGACCCCAGTTGGGACCGACAGATGCTCNTGCTTCCCTCTACCCCTCTTCAGAGAGAGAGGTAGAGGAGGAAAAAGAGACTTATGAGTTTAGAAGGAACTAAACTACTTTAATGAAATATTAATAATAAAATAAAAAGAAATAAAGAAAAATATATACAAAACCGTATCAAGCTCCCGAGATGACAATCACGACACCGGCTGGCACTGGGCCAGTCCCAGGCCGGACTCGGTGACGGACGGGAACTGGAGTCCGGATCTGGATTCAGGATCGGGATCACCTGTGATTTTACCTCAAACCAGGACAACATGAAATTCTGGAAATAGGTGTATTAAAGCTGATGGGATAGGGCAGGCTTTATGAAGAAAAAGCCATGATAGAAGCAGCACATTACTGCCCAAAAAAGCTGCACTCACACATAATGCCTCACTCTCTGTCTACTTTCTTAGAGGTCTTCACTGCAGGAAAATGACTGGTCTAATTTCACCATGATATGTACCCTGTTTTCCTGAACATAAGAAGAAAGAAATAGCATTGGAAGGCTAATATCAGATTAAGTGGCCAATAAAAAAGTTTCCGTTTGTGTTCCACAGTACCTCTTTATTCAGAGACAACTTTCTAGGCTTCAAATTGGGATTTTGCCTGGGTTATTTCACTGTACTGACTTATTCCATAGTATGTTGTAGAGTTTTTATAAGCAAAACCACAATATGGTATGTCCAAAATCAAACAGCCTTGTTAAGATGAGAAAACTGCATAGTTGATTATAGTTCCTCATAACAGTCCTCTCTGAGGAATAAAAACATGTAAAATTTAATTACGCAAAATTCATGTTCTGTTATGTTCAGGTGAGCTAGACTGGAGTAGGATCTCAGACAAAACTCATTCCATACTTGATAAACTTTTATTTGGATAAAAGGCTAAATAGTTTCTTGCCCTGTTCATATATCCTCTGACAATGTGTCAGATTGATACCTCTAAATTATTATCTCTTATCAAAATTTCAAAGCAGAGAAAAACATTTATTTTGAGAAGTTATGGGCTATCTGGAGCGATATGCCAGATTGAGATTTTCACAATCATAATTATATGCACATAACTTCAAAGATCCATCAGATTTCAGAAGCCAGATCAAGCTGAAGAAACTGGAAAAACTGCTGGAGCGTGCAAAAATAGAAACAAAGAATAGATATATAAATTAACAGTTCACTGTACACTAGCATAATTGTGATCAATTATTGCAATATTAAACCACTTTCAGTGGCTTCTCTGGCTTTGAAGACCTACCTTACCTGTGTAGCTATTGCTTAATTGCTTTCAAGACATACTTTAAAGGATACAATATTCCCTTTAGAGATAAAGCAAGAAAAACAAGGATAAATTGACATGAAAATTATCCTATATGGCCCAAGAGAAACCCATTACATTGTAAGCAAATCAATTCCATTTGTTTTCCTTTCCACTGATGTATTTTTAATGGAGGTGTCCTACATCTTAACAGGTATTAAGTGATGGAGAGCATTTGATGCTACATTTAGCAATGAAAGAAGTCAGATGGCTCAAACAAAATCAGTCTGAGAGTCAGCTGAGCGGCAGAGGACACAGATATGAGGCATGGGAGCAGAAAGTAAAAAAGAAATCATAAATGTCTTTCCCTATGTTGTGTCATTTAATTTGATCGCAGTCCCCTCCAGTGAGTTTAAGAGGTTTGAAAATGGTTGAGATAGAACACCATGCTGAAGGGCTGCACTATTAACAAACTAAAAAATATAGATGTGAAAGGGTAGAGAATACAAATAGTGAGGTAGAGAGCTGCGGAGGAAGGGAAGACATTCTTCCTCAGGCAATGCATGATACAGAGAATAAAAGCTGAAAAGGGCACAGAAATAACAGGAAAAAGGGAAGAAAATATCAGGACACTGACAAAGCAACACACAATATGTGAAGAATATCATGGATCAGAAAAAATAAAATTGAGTCATAAATTGATTTTACACTATTGGTTTGCATTTCATAGTAAAACCATGAAGGGACCAAAATCTTACCTGGAATAAATCTGTGATGGTTGACTTTGATGCAGTTATCGCCAATTTACACTGGTAGAGATTGTGATGTCAAGGTTTTGGAAGAGAATTAAGGATTTGCAAATCACTAAATAAGGATGCAGTCAACTTCACTGCAGTCAACATTTGAAAAAAGTGACACCTATGCATTGTCCATGACTTTGTACATGAAAAAATATTCAGTGGTTCCATTTTAAAAAAGATAAAGAGCTAATTCCTGACAGGAGAGGGCAGGGGACGTGGCCCTCAGGGACAGGCTTCTTTAAAGGTAATGGTTTTGGTGAGTTCTGACTGAGATGTAAGTGTGGGAATCACTGAAGACATACCTTGCCTCCTTTCTCTCACTTTAATTTATACTATGCTAGTTATCTGAAATGAATATAAAAGTGTAGCACACTCTCACTCCCCAAAACTGAAGACATTGCTATGCAGTGAAAGGGAAATTCTAATTGTAGCTGTTCTGTAACTTCTCATACATCAAACCAGAACAATATTGCCATAAACAGCATTATTACATTTGTGCACCAAAGTCAGTCACAGAACACAGAGATAAAAAAAATGAACTATGGAAGGAGAAAGATCAACCTATAAGGTGGATTTCCTAATGTTTTTCGGTTTAGGTTTCAAACTTTTTCAAGCAATGGTGCTTCCTGTCTTTCTTGGGAAAGCTGTTCTTCAATCTAATATATCTCAGCAGGTCACTTTTTTTTTTGCACAGAGTATTAGTATGGTAAGGTTCAAGTTTACAGTGTGTTGCCTACCCATCACTGTAACTCTGCATGTGCATACATGTAGTCTTTCTTAGCTGCACTGCAGAGAAACGACTGTTTTAGTCTGGAATATGAATGACCTCACAGAAATAAACTATTGCACTGCAAATTCAGTGCAGTTCACTCTTCACCAGCTCTCCCATATACAAACCATAAAGCCAAAAGATTCTTCTATTCAGCTACTGTCCAGCAAAGTTATCAGCATCAAAACTCTTCCCATTACGAAAACACTGAAATATATCCTTATATGAGCTTTTTCTAACCTATTTTCCCAGACTGCCTTTTACAAAGATGTTAATTCTGATTAACAGTAAGTCACTGGCTTTTTAATCAAAGATGGATGGAATCCGTAATATCTGCAAAGAGGTGGCCAGGTATTTTACAGTAAGTTTACTTAAAATAAATACCCAAATAATAAAATATAAAATAATAAAAAATAAAATGTCTTACTTATATCTCTGTAAAATCCTACTCCTTCATTTGAATAATAAGCTCATTTATGAAATCCACATTTTCACTACTATTTACTGAGGTTTCTAAACATGTAGTATGTCTTGGTGTCTATTTGTGCTTTTTGTTGTGCTTTTCAAACATCAGTTTTAACTTAGGAGAAGAAAAAGAATAATACTGATGAAATTGTAGCAATTTCATATTGAGAAACCTTGAATCACAATCTTGGTTCAAGATTTGTTGACCAGCCGTGTTAAACTTTCAGGTGTTTACCTGAGTAAGTGTGAACCTTCAGAAGCTTTTCTGGTGTATAATTTAAGTGATGGATGCATGGAGTAAGCATTTGAATCTATTCCAAAGCATTGTGTTTATGCTGACTGTTTTCCAAACCCAGGTGTTCTGATCACACACTGGTGAGGATATACAAGGCAATAAATGTATCTTCCATCTGCTGCTACTGCCTGCCCATCCAAAAAACATATAGAATTGCAGTACTGTTTCCCCTGGGTAATAATATGTTAAAGTTCTCATGGAATAAAAAGTATTCACAAATGCTGGACGTGGATCCTTTTATCACTTAGTTTTTTCAAGGCAGAGTCCTGGACTGAGTAAATGAATGGTAAGGAAAACATGCCTTTTATGAGCTTATGTGACAATAAAAGTTAAATAATATGCTCTCGTATAAAATCAAATCTCATCTTATTTAGCTGCAGCTCGCCCTATCCTAAGTAGTTTTTTATGCTTATACACTGAGGAGCTATTCAGAATATTTTCACTATAAGGACTACCAAGCAGTAGAGCAGGTTGCTCAGAGAGGCAGTGCAGTCTCAATCTTTGGAGGTTTTCAAGACCTGACTGGACAAAGCCCGGAGCAACCTGGTCTGTCCTCATAGCTGACCCTGCTTTGAGCAGGAAGGTGAGCTGGAGACCTCCTGAGGTCCCTTCCAACCTGAATAGTTCATCAACTCTGTGAACCTGTGAATTTTCCATAATGCAATGCGCTCATTGGTTGTAACAGCTCTGGATTTAGTTCAAATCACCTGATCCTTGTTTAACCAAATGAGCTAACTGAAAATCAGTACAAGCTACCATTCAGCATCCTGCATGACTGAAAGCATGGTCAAGATTCAGAGCTACCTTCAGGATTCAATATCTGTTGGCTTACCACAGCAGCTGCCCTTACTTCAATTTTTGATTTGCTGTGCTAAATTGATGACATGATACTTGCTTTGGATTCTTTTGTGAGGTAAGGAGCTAGCAAAGAAACTCAAGATCTAGAACTGTTAGAGATGACCAGGTCAAAATTTCCTTTATGAAAGAGGAAGTCACTGTGCACTCATTAAAAGGAAGAGTTTTAGTGATTCTTGCTCAGAAAGCCATTTATTTCAAGCCAATATAATGTTTACTCTTAGCCAATCTCCCATAATTGACTTGAATTATGGAAAATAGATTTTTGAAAGACAAATCCCACTTTATTTGTGTGTTTCAACCTTTATTGATTGTTACTTATTAAATATAAGGACTGTATTAAAAAGCCAAACAAAACTGAAACAAACAAAAGTGAAAAAACTATGACTACACATACACTTCCTGCATTAGATCATGAGACCAAAAATATGTCTGTGTTCTCTAAATTTTAATTTTCTTTAGCAATCATAAATTGTAAGGGCAAGAGACCAAGAAAATCCTGGGTCCCACTTCCAAAATTCATACCAAAATAATATCTGAGGAAAGACTTAAGTCACTGGTTTTTGTTCTTGAATTTCACCCTGCGTTTATTAATTCCTTCCACTTTATAATTAAGATCCATCCCCAGAGGTTTCTCCAGTGAAGGGTAGAGAAGCATTTGGATGTAGCATTTCTCAGTGTACTGGGAGTAATGAAAAGATTTAAATATCCAGGGCTGACGCGATAATATTTTAATTTGACCTAAAATCACATAAGAACACAGCATACAAAGTCCATTCCTCTCTCATGTCTGCTCTTTATCAGAAATGGGGGGTGGGGTGGGGTGGGTGGAATAATCCAATAGAATGTTCAGAAATCTTCTCATATATAGTAGGACTTTCTCTTAATGTGTCCCAAGAGATTAACTGAAACAATTCACAGATGTTTAATTACTTGAACAACTTGTCTTCTTCCTTCTCTTCCTTTGATGAATGTTAACTGTTTCAGTGCCTCTCATACCCTGAAATCATATATCAGCCCACAGTCAAATGTCCAGTGCTCCAAAACAGGAAACAATCTAATAAAAAAGGTCAGCCAACAAAACTTCCAGAGACATGAAATAATTTGCTGAAAGTTACAAATAATTTTTCTTCTTGCTGAATGCAACTTTCATTCTTACTACATTCAAAATTTATGTACATAAATTAGTCTCAATGGGAACTAATTATTTTTTTCCCAATTGTTGTTTTTCATTAGGTGGAAAAAATATAGTTCACAATGAAGGACTGCCCCCCACCTCTAGTCAGTAAATCACTTGTACACGCTGTGCGTTTGTACATAATTATTCCAAATAATCTATCGACAATTCATAAATAACTTCTGTCATGGACCACCTAACAATGAGAAAAAGAAATTTTATCAAAGACATGTTTCATAATCAAGTAAAGACTTGACTCTTTCAACAAGTGTGGCTGTCTCCTCCATAGAATTTTTTCTTCCTATTTTATCCCTGCAATCACACAAGTATTTCAACAAAACACTGGTATTTGGATGACTAAACTTCATATCCTTCCTAAAGATAAGTTTTTTAAATCAACTCTTTTGAGAATTAGGAATTAAAATAAATCTAAAAAGACAAACACATTGCATATTTTTGAAAATCAGTGACTGAACAGTACAGTTAAGTTAATGTGCCTCTTACTGCCACAAGCTCTTTGTTCAGGAGTCTGAGGAACACTGCAGAATGCTGTGAGTTATGTGTCTTTATCTGAGTGATGTAGAGGTAAAGGAGAGGAACGTTTGGTTAAACCATTTTAAATATTTCAAGCCCTTTGATCTCCCTAGGGAGAGGGTAAAGATATGTATAATATTCCAAAACTGAGGTGGATGGTGAAGCACAGAGGACAATTACAACTAACAGGAGTGTAAAAGTGAAAGTGGTGATTTGAAGCAATTACAGGCACTGTTAAAGTGTCAGTTTATCTAGCCAGAGCATGAAAAACTTATTCCAGGATCCACTGCTATCTTACAATTGGGGAATTTTAGGCTGTGTGAGGAAGAACTTTGGACATGTATGTATTTTGTCCTTTTTTTTTGCTACTTCATTTCTTCATGTTGGCTGGATTCAGCAAATAAGAACAGACATTAGCTTCTTTAAATCTTTTTTTGACTGTTAAAAACAAGTTTAAAAAAACCCAATAAGATCAACAAGGAACATACCAGTAATTACATATAACTATACGGGTTTAACTCTGTAGGAAAATTCTTTATGGACCCTTCCCGTGATGTCAGTCTTTGGTCTGTCTTTCCTTTCTCTTCATAACCTTCTTCTGTCTCCAAGAACATACTCAAGCTGTACTGTTTTAGCACTCCTCATCTTGTCCACAGAATTCAATAATATTCAACTAACTAGCTTGTACTTACCCTTTGAATTCAACTACTGGGCGTATTTTATGGCCTTACTTTGTTCCGTAAAAGGTTTGGAGCTTTTTGACATTCGAAGAGAGAATTGGAGACAGGATGCCTGGAGAGAGAACAAAATTTTGTAGATCAGCCTATGTCTCGATGCTGAAACTCAGCTTTCTAATTGCTGCAGAGTCCAAATGGTTGGTCCTGATTCATTGCTACCTTTTATTTAAATACTGTACTTTAACAATGTTCTAGTATATTTGTTCGCTTCTTTCCTATGGCAAAGAAAATCAGTGGGCATCACACTGAAATATTATCCTGAAGCGGTTTGCCGTGAAATATTCCCATGGTGTGCAATCAGATGCTTCTATAAATATGTAGAACTACAAAAATCAAGGAATGACACTATACCAATTAAAATTCAGCACATGCTAAATCTGTTCCCCCCTCCGAAGTTTACTTCGTTCAGAGTGTTTCTACAGCAGACGTAGTACTAGATGATTAATACATCAACCTCGCAGTATGAGAGTTGGTTTAGTTATGAAATACATGAAAATTATACAAATGTTTCTGCCTTAACCTCTTCATTTAACATTTCTCCATATGGCAGATGAGCCACAAAATCTGGTGCAAAGATTCTGAATTATTGATATATTCCATGCCACAAATGGAATTTGTAGCAGGTGTGCTTGAAAGTCAAGGAAACGTGAGGAAAGCAAGTTAAATCTATACTGTACATACTATATAATGCCAGTTTCTAGCACTTTTTCTGGAGCAAAGTTCATAAACATCTAGTTAGTTGGTGATCAATAAAATCAGAGAAACAACCTAAACTAACCTTTAAAAAGGAAAGCTTGCGGACAAAGTATTTGGGGGGGGGCGGGGAAAGGCAGTTAATGCATTCTTTTTGAAGAAATCTAAGTGCAGAAAAAAATGCCAGAGGACTCAATTAATACAGCTTCTGACAATTTTTTAGAAAACATTGAAAGATCTCTTTTATACGAGAAAAAATCTTTCCAAACCAGACAAGTATAAAGCTCTCTTTAGTGGAAGTTTTTTAGCCTGGACAAGTGAAAGCTCTGGGGACACCTTGTTGCAGCCTTCCAGTACTTGAAGGGGGCTTATAAGAAAAATGGGGACAGACATTTTAATAGGGCCTGTTGCCATAGGACAAGGGGTAATGGTTTTAAAATAAAAGAGGGTAGATTTAGGCTAGATATAAGGAAGAAATTTTTATACGATGAGGGTGATGAAACACTGGAACAGATTGCCCAGAGACGTGGTAGATACTCCATCCCTGGAAACATCCAAGGTCAGGTTGGATGGGCCTCTGAGCAACCTGATCTCATTGAAGATGTCCCTGCTGATTGCAAGGGGGTTAGACTAGACGGCCTTTAAATGTCCCTTCCAACCCAAACTATTCTGTGATTCTATGATATCTTAAGTGTGCAGCACTTATCATTGCAGCTTGTCATAGGCTTGAGTGAGAAAGTGAGTCAGCGCTCGTAGCTTCATTTTCACTTCAGAAGTTTGCCGTCTTCAAATCTAGTTTCACATAAAGAAAAATAGTTATATGTATTAATCTCACATACGAATAGTGATGGTGAATATGTGCTTTTAGAGTGAAATGTAAGATTCAACATGAGAAGAAGCTTTGTGCTGAAGCAGTTCTTTTTTATATATTATAGCTGGCGTCAGCTTTGCTTGAGCAGGCAAGCTGATTGTGCGGCAGTCGGTCCTGAAAAAAAGTAGACATCTGTGCCTGTCAATCTGTATATGAGAGTCAAAAAGCAGCACAACCAAGTTGTGAAAACAGGGGACCAACTTATGAGAAAACTTTGTTTTCATTACATCCAACCTCCTTCTACCCCCTAGTGTCCTAGCTGACCTCTGATAGCTGCACTGATGTAGCTTTCACAGCCTCCCTCAGGAGTTTAGCCATTTGCCCCGTACAGTTCAAAATCTTTTCTTAATGTCTAGCCTAAACATTTCCTTCCTTAGCCTCAGGTCACTGATCCTTGTCCTACATCTTCTGAGACTGTGAATAATTCCCGGTTTCATTTTCTACTGCTATATTGAAGGCATGAGACTGAGAGAAAAAAAAAGACAGAAAAAGAGAGGAAGAAAAGGTCTCCCTAGTCCAAAAAAACCCTCAGCTCTCCCACAGACTGTGAGTTACAACAGGATTATCAAGGTTTTTAACCTTCCAGTTTTATCAGAAAGTTATAAAGAAGTCCAGCCTATTGTATAGTACTATTAAGGTAGCACTACCCTGGATTAAACAAAAATAATCAATAGACTGGGCCTGTCAAGCACTGACGAGGAGCCTTTTCCTCGCTCTTTCTCTTTCTGCTTACTGGACGGGATCCAGCCAGCACAATATACTATAGCCTAAAAGAGTTTTTAATGAAAAATTCTTGCAATGTAAGCTTGAACACTTCTGTTAAGGCTAAAAAAAACAGAGGATAAAGTACTCTGTCATAAATTTATGTGAGGCAATTAAAATGCATTTCCACATTGTATAAACAGATGACAAACTTCTTGTTTCAAAAAATAACACAGGGATGACTCGAACTACAGAGTTTAAAGAATTAACCACTTGCATTAGGATGCCAAGGGCTATGGAAACCTGAGTCATATCACAGAGGTAATGAACCGCTAGGCATACTTCATTATTCATAACACTGGACATGCAGTTGGGCAAATACTGTAAAACATAGATCACTAATACCTGATTTATTGCTACCAACCCCTACCTCCCCCCAGAAAAAACCCAACCAACCAAAAAAGCCCACAGCCCCACACAGTGGATTGCAATTAATCAATATTTGTTATTTACTCAACATTTTGCTTGAAAAGTTTCATCTATTGCAAAACTCTACCAAGTATTTGAAGCAACAAAGAAAGTAACCACCCCCAAAGTGAAAATAAATCCCAAAGCAACTGAAGAGCCCATAAGAAGATGCTCTGTACATATTTTTGATGCATCTCCTCATTTATCAGGCTCTTCATAAGCAATTGTGCTTCCTGTGTTCATGAGATATTGTCTTAGCCTGTTCCATGTAGCAACAATGTATCAGCATACAGTGGTTTAATTAAAAACAAAAAAGGTTAAAAGCTGTGGTTTATTATCTTCAGTGCATTGTGGGGTTGTGGTACAAATATATTGTTGTGGCAAAAATATGTGTTCTGTTGCTGTGGTTTGTTATGGTAGACAGCTGATACAACTGAACAGGGCATGACACATCAAAAGTTGAATTTTCATGAAGTGCAGAGGCACTTACAATTCATGCCCAATGTTTAATTTGATATTACAATTTTCCTTCATGAGGTTCCTTTGTACAGGATTCAACTCAGAGACTTCAACTAGTTTCCTCACCCATCTCTATCAACATCTGTGGCACATGTTTACCTCAGGCTATTCCTAAACTTGTCAAAGTGTTGATAGGATCATGTGCAGAGATGGACAAAAATGCCACAGAATAAATTTGGTTCTGGTTATTAGATAGTTGTTTAAAACCGTTCATCTATGATTTTCTAGTTTCGTTCATTTTAAAGGGCAGTGCTGATTATTTTTAAAAAAAACCCAAACCTACTCCCCCAGTGAACTTGAAGTTTACATGAAGAGAAGCTCACACTGAACAATCACAAATCAGTTCCAGCCTATGCATTATACTGTATAGTGCATTAACACTTTGACATGGTTACATGTATAACTATTTAAGTGAAACAGGAAAAAACAAACAGCAAGCATATCAAAGCAAACATATTCTGTCCTTGCCGGAAAAAAGGATTGAAGTATTTGACACACTGTCTCAATGTTGACTATTTTTTTTTTCTTTTAGAATGTCTAGGTTCCTCAATTTAATAGACTTGGGCTTTCATGACACTTTACACCTTACCAGGGATGTGTTGAACTTAACAGGACTGTTTTGGATCTTATATAGGAGGTTTCCCATTTTAATATGGATCCTATCCACCTCCATATATACCACTGACACCAAAGAGAAAACCAATTTCATTTCTTTCTAAGATTAATATGGTAAATTAACCACATTGAAACAGCTTTTTGATGGGTTCTCAGCTAAGCTATGAGTAGGAGAGACACTGTAATGCACAAATTAAGCCTGTATTTTAGAGACTTTTTCTTTCCTCTAGATATACAGAGATAGCTTTATTTTGGTTTGTGTGTTATTGCTTTTTTGTGAGTTCTTAAGTTCCAGTTTGAAGAGATGGAACATTTTGAGAAAAACCCCATGGACTATACTGAGCATATGGGAACACATTCTGCATCCAGCTTTCCTCATGCACCTCTGCCTCAGACCAATAATGGGTATAAGAGACAGCTGGATGAAGGTCACTGTTTTCTCCAGTGAGAAGTAACATTACTTGAAAATCAACTTTCTTCTGATGCCTGAAAAGCAAAGAGGAAACCTTAAACTGCCATGTGATGTGAAAGCCTGATCACAAGTGAAGTGTTCTCAGGCATTTCTTCCCACTCCTGTTACACCCAGCCTGTAATAGCTGACCACAATGACATCATCAGTAGTGGAAACTGATGAAGCAGCTAACATAACATTCGCTAAACCAGTGTAAACACTGATGGATGCTCCAAAGGATGTTTTACATTTGCTAGTCTGAGATCTGTTTTATTACATTGACAAGGGCGACCTTTAAAATAATGTATTTGCTATAAAAACAAAGGGGAAGGAAACTCTTTATAACCTGAATTTATT
Source organism: Anarhynchus alexandrinus (assembly GCA_008711295.1). Lineage (NCBI taxonomy): Eukaryota > Metazoa > Chordata > Aves > Charadriiformes > Charadriidae > Anarhynchus > Anarhynchus alexandrinus. The sequence continues at coordinate 1,162,268 of VUYV01000100.1, read as the reverse complement.
GCCTATAAAATCACTTCCCAGCAAGAAGCCTGATTACAATCAAAATATCCCACCAAAATGAAACAGTTTACCTGTGATCAATTTAATGTGGTAGTAAAATCCTAATTATGGGCAAAAACACATTTAAGGTTTGTGGTATTGTCTATAAAATCTGCATGGAAACTAACATTCAGTGATGTGTAGCACATATGGGTAAGCAGATGGCTAAAGAATTATTTTTAAAATCAGGACTTTTGCTGACAAAATATAGAATTGGTGGAGTATGATCGGAAAGCTAAGAGGTTATTTATGGGACAGTAAGATCATGTGAAATAGTTGGATTCCTCCTTACTAAACAGAAGATATAACAGACCACTCTGCATAGAGTAATTGAGAGGCAATGCTTTTAGCAACTACACCTTCCAATATGTTGACAAGTTCAATGTCGGGAGTAAATTTGTTTCTTGTTGGGTGTCTTTTGGCTGATTTTTAAAAGTAAAATTTTTCTAGGTCAGGACACCTAAAAGCCTGAGTTAACACAACTTTGCTTTTTTGATAACCTCTAGTCTAAACTAAAAGCTAAAAGAAGTACAGTCAGACAGCACTCAGTTTAAAGTATGATTTTATGAATAAATTTGAAGAAAAATTCACATTGACTTTTATCTTAAAGTAGAGCTTTTTAAGACTTTGGGGTTTCAGCTATGTTTTTCTGCTATTTCCCCTTCCTTTCAGATGTCTACTTTTCTGGACCATAGCCATGACTTCTGTAAGAAAGCTTTGACCTGAGATACAACTAGTGGCAAGTCAGCTCAGATATCATGCAAGAACATGGCTATAGGCGCTAGAGGCTTGTTACAATAGGAGATAGGCTAAGTTGCACAGTCAAATATTTGGAGTCCCAGTTTGTCCCACACTAGAAAGCAAAAACATTTGTAGTCCCACATTCAAAAGCAGAAATAGACAGATACAATTCAAAAGAGAAGAAATGTTTGTAGAAGGAACTGTATTTACATTTATGGAAATTACACAAACGTATATAAAAACAGACAACACCTGAGCTGGAGGATAACCTGAAATAGTGCTTCAGGGGCAGAGTAGGATGTTAAAGAAACTTAATCTACTCTCCACCCTTCATCATAAATATTAGCTCTTCCTATGTTTTCTGTACCTTTTCAGTGTCCTTCCCAGAAGGAAGTACTGATTCAGCTTATCTCCTAACTGTTCTTTAATTGTATTTCTGAAAGATGTTTCCTTTCCAGTATTTTTAATTTTTATTCAAATATTTTCTTCCACTATTGTCTCTCTAGTCTGTCTAAACATATATTAGCCCATCAACAATTGGGGAAGCTTCTGGTAACATTGATTTCATAACAATACAATACAAAAAGTGAAACCCAGCTCCAATGGTGTTCTAAATTAAACTGTATTATATTATCTGATTCAAATTCTACTTGTGTTTGAGAAAGGGTGTCTCAGGATCTGCCTGACGCCTGTCACTGAATGGTAGAAATGGTGGTCATTGAAGCTTGAATTTCTTGTAGTAGTTCTATCCTTTCTACCTTATGTGGTATCCCTATCTCTCTGTAACACATAATTTTCTCCCCTATGTTCTGGTATAACTTGTTGAAAGGATAACTGCCATTTATTCTGTAAGGACAAATACATCTGTTTTGGCTTACTTGGCTTGATTGCTTATCTTTTTCTTTTTTACCTCCTCACTTCACTATAAAATGTCTTCAGTACACATTAGTATAAACACATGAGAATTGGTCATCCCAATTCTATTTTATGGGTAACTGTGATGATCATCACGGTGAAACTGTGATGCCTTTGACAGCACAGTCCAGCCATGGATCCACAGCCTTCCCACTGCACACAAGCAGTCTCATGAGAGATGCTGCTGTTTTGGGATAAGGAGGGGCGTAATGGATGAGGAAGGATGCTGCTGTCAATCCAGAGAGCTGGGGGAAGACTGGGGTCAACACTCTGGTTCTGAGGCTGGCCACTTCTCCCTCTTCTTTCCGGTTCTGTAATATAGCACCAGTGTCCTGGCTCCTATTTGCAGGAGCAGGCACAGAAGGAGGCACTTGATCAGTGGTGTTTGTTGCTCAGATATGCGTTCCTGCCCCCAGAGTGGAGGATGGCTGGAAACATCTCATAAGCCAGGTCCACAGCCAGAAGTTGAAGCAGGTTTTCCTAAATATCTAGGTATTTATGATATCTAGGCTATTGAATAAAGGAAACAAAATGGGTACTGATTTCATGCAAAGGAAGAGAAGTTGCAGACAAAATATGATGCACAGGCGTGGTGGGGTGGACTCTTAAAGCCCAAAGGCCCCATCCCCCTCTGCCATTTTGAAAATCTTTCTTCCCTTCTCCTTCTATTTATTCTGCATCATGTAAGCTACGATGCAAAACTGCACTGCTGAACAAATTATAGTTAAGTGGTGAATATTTATGGAATGAGCTGAGGAGCAAGTGAATTTTCTAAAGGAAGTGTGTTTGTGGTATGTGAGTTAAAGAGAAATGGAGAATTTACTCTCTTTGTTTAGTCAGATCAAACTTTGCTTTACTTTAACAAGAAGTATTTTGATATTAATGAAAAACATATTTTTCAGGCTTTTTATGGATTACATTCTGACAGCCGACTACTATACTGTGAGTTACTTAGGGATAATAGGCATAGATTTTACTGCAAGGCCTAAACTTCATTGGGGACTCTCCCAATTTATTAAGGCATGAATGAAATGAATCATGTTTTGTACAGAGGTTCCTAGCTGCATTACTAAATTAATTTCCTCATCTGAGGTTAGGCAATTTTGATTGTTTAAAACAAAAGGAATAAGAAAAAAAACCCTAATCTCAAACAACTAAGTAAAAATCTATACTAAATAGTTATTGAGTATATAGTATTGACAAAAATTTAGTGACAGAGATTTAGCCTTACTGTGCATTTCAAGCAGTTTGGTTTTATTCCTCGTGTTGTTTTCATTTGCCAACCACAATTGCCAAATGCTTTGATAATTATTAAGTCCTAAATGTGAGTAATTTATCCCAAAATCTGATCAGATGCTAAATTCCTGGGATTTGTGCTTTTCATACTGAAAGCATAACTTTCCAGACATGCAGTGCTCCCATACAATAGGGACCTGGAGAGCTGTCAGTCACTTCAGATCATTCAGGTCAGCTCAGGTCCCTTTTAATGCAACATGTCTTTGCAGCCAACTCAGTATACTGTACAGTGCACTTACACACACCATGGTTGTGTAGCTACTGATGGAAAAAATAGCTTAAAAAAGCCAGAAATATGACATCAATAAACCATGTCTTATCTGGGATATTTTCAGCCAAATAATCATGTTTAATTCCCTACCATGTCACTGTGTGTATCTCCACAGTTTTTACGTGTCGTTAGCCAATATCCTGAATTTTTGTGTGTGATATGGTACCCGTATGCCAGATATCTGATATTTCCTAGATTGCCCAACACAGAATCTGCTTCTTTTCACACATACCATGGAAATGTCATTTTCCTCGGTTACTTCCCATGTTTCCTGGTTTCCATCTTCTTCTGGTCCCTAAATGTAAGTAAGGCTCTTACCTAGACTACCAGAACTCCTGTTGACTGATTTAATGCAGTACAGACAGCAATAACGTAATCCAGTGGACAGAGGAACAAGGAACAACTTCAGGCTGGTCTCAGCGATGCAAGGAGACAAAGAGGAAAATACGTTGAATTCCAAAGCATTCATACCTACCATTCCTGGGGCCAGGTTTCCAAAGAACAGGGAACTTTATACATTTCAAAGCAATTGCCTGACGATGTGGCTGCCCACTGTGCTTCCTACTCCCACACACATTTCAAACACAAACTGGTCTTTAGGTTTTTTCGGTATTACGCTTCTAGAATATTTTTATTATGAATTACAGTACTGTGTAGCAGCCCTGAGCAAGATCCTGGATTAGCACTTTATAACACAAATTAATTATGAGTAATAATAACAGAGAGGAGATGGGTGAAACAGTAATATGTACCTTAGGGAGGGCTGGCTTGACTTCATTTTGATCATGCAGTTGGAATTTATGAAGTGAATGGGTATAATTTTGTGAAGTCAGCTAAAAAACAGTTAATCTTTATTTCACTTTGAAGGTGCATTTAAGAAAAAAAAAGGAATGTTCTTACTTGAAGGAAACTCCCCTGCACTTGAGATTCAAGGGGACAAAGGAGCTTAATCACCAAGAAAGTATGGCTTTAAAGAATTCAGTTATGTATGCATTATTCACAGAAACATAGTCAGTGATTTCATAAGGAACCAGACAATTAAGGGAATTCAACAAAAACTCAATAGGGACCCTTAGCAGAGGCAAAGACTGGATTTCTAAAAAGGTTCTGAGTCACAACTTCCCCAGCTGGTTTCTTCATGGGAAAGGAAGGGAGAGGGAGAGGGAGAGGGAGAGGGAGAGGGAGA